>PXOB01000041.1:29541-97926 GCA_003012115.1 Trichothecium sympodiale | reverse complement strand
GGGGGAGGGGGAGGGGGAGCACGCCATTCAACGTCGGCTTGGTGCAGCCGACAATCCACTGCTCTTTATCCGTCCTTTGCAACATCATGCCTGGTGTCGTATTGCGGGGAAACTCGTCATATACAAACAGCAAATAATGTGCAAAAATACTTGGATTTAAAAACACAAGCGATGGATATTATGCAGATATTATACAGACGAGAAACAATTGTCATTTGTCTATCAAATTTGCCTCGAAAATATGCATATAAAACGGACGGGTTCCCGAGCCCGGAGTGTCACGATAAGATGGACATCCCCGGCGGCCTTGCTCCGATCAAGCCATTCGGGGGGTCAGCAAGCGGGGCATCGGACATGGTATCACCCCAGCATTCTGCGAGGTCCTCTTAAGTATCCCAGCCTTCCCATATCATCCTCATACAACTCCTCATCAGAAGCAAAAGTGAAAGACCAAAAAAAAAAACAGCTTCTGATACACTCTCACCATGTCACTCCCAAAAGTCCCCCCCAAGGGAGTCTGGGCTCCGACAATCACCTTCTTCGATGACAAGACCGACAGCCTCGACATCGAGGCTCAGTCCAAGTACTACGCCCACCTTTCAAAGACGGGCCTGCACGGCCTCGTAGTCCTCGGCACCAACTCGGAGACGTTTCTCCTGACGCGCGAGGAGCGCAGACTGCTTCTGCAGACGGCCCGCAAGGCGTGCGGTCCCTCGTACCCCATCATGGCTGGCGTCGGCGGGCACTCGACCAAGCAGGTCATGGAGTTCATCGGCGACGCCGCCGAGGCTGGTGCAAACTACATTTTGCTGCTCCCCCCCGCCTACTTTGGCAAGCAGACCACCCCGGCCGTCGTCGAGAACTTCTTCGACGACGTGGCCTCTCGGAGCCCCCTCCCCATCGTCATCTACAACTTCCCTGCCGTCACCAACGGCATCGACCTGGACTCCGCCACCATCGCCCGCCTGGCCAAGAAGCACGACCAAATCGTGGGCGTCAAGCTCACCTGCGGAGCCGTCGCCAAGATCACCCGCCTCGCCGCCGAGCTCCCAGAGGACGAGTTCTCGACGTACGGCGGCCAGTCCGACTTCCTCATCGGCGGGCTGGCGGCGGGCTCGGCTGGCTGCATCGCTGGCTTCGCAAACGTCTTCCCCAAGACCATTGTCAGGATTTACGACTTGTACAAGGAGGGCAAGTTTGACGAGGCCATGGATCTGCACAAGAAGGCCGCGCTGGCGGAGCAGCCGTGCAAGGCCGGCATCGCGGCTGTCAAGTATGCCGCCAGTCTCAACACTGCCAAGGCCGCGGGCATCGAGGGGGCTACGGAGAAGCTCAAGCCTAGGAAGCCTTATATTGAGCCGAGCGATGCGGAGAAGGAGAAGATCAGGGCGGGTATCGAGACTGTTGCCGGTATCGAGGCTACGTTGTAGAGCTCTTTTCTTGTCGATAATCCTTTAGTAGGCAGCGTGCATATCTCGAAATATCAGAGTTAGCAACCAACTTGGCCAAACAAAATGAAACCAAACATCAACTCACATAATGGTCTATCGGGACACCTCAGACCGGCGCTGGAGCATATAACATGCAACACCCATAGCGAAGAAGCTAATGGGGGGGGACCCGGTGAGGCAGGGCAGCCAACTGGGCATTGATGTGTCCACGATGGAATACCTGTGTCACTACATGTAGAGAGAACCCAATGGATGTAACCTTCGCAATTTATCCGGCAATTTTGGGTAAACCAGCGTAAGATCGATAAAGCCCGCTTCGTATAACTATATCATGTGGGTGGTCTCGCTGAGGAGCTTGGTTGGCGCCGCGTTGGCGGGGTTGTTAGAATATTGAAGTTGAGTTGTTTGCGCGGATAAGACACAAGACGTCAGATGGCTGATTGAATTAAACGGAGCTGTGGGTTGGGTAGAAAAGGAGTAAATGTTGAACGACCAAGTGCCGACAGGAAGAGGGGTAGGAGGTTGGCATTCACACCCACAAAGAACAGACAATAGTGGCGGCAAAGATACGGGTGACTCTCGAGGGAAGGCACCTTCTAATTTGTCACCTGATAGTGCATGCGATACCGTGCCGCAACCAACCAACCCCATTCGGTAACCACATCGGTCCATCCGTAAATGTATTTTGACATCATCTTTTCGACCTGAATAAGACGTATGATGTAGTCTCACGGCCTACGTGAGGGTTACATTGGCATGGGTCGATGGCGAATCAACGCTGTGAATGCTTCATTTTGCGTTCGTGTTGCCAGGGGAAATGGCTGTCGACTATGACCCCCTCTGTATCGCCTCCTAACACCCCCTCATCACATAAGTAGGTGACAGAACGCTTTCTGATCCCAGAACCTTTGCTAACAATATCATAGCACTCGATTTCAATCGTCCTCCTCCTCAAATCTTTAGATCCAACACTGTTACCACGAAAGTATCGACAATCGTCGATTGAATATTCTACCGCGTAGATGGGGCTTCTCGCCGAGTTTGATCCTTACTGGATCATCATTGCCTGCTTGATAGGCCTCGTTGCCAACGATGTGGCTTCGCGACTATGGAATTGGCACCGGCTGAGAGACGTGCCCGGCCCCTTCATTGCTTCAATCTCCTACATGTGGATCACCAGACTGTCCCTGAACAAGCACCAACACGACGTATACCAGGACATCCATGGAAAGTACGGTCCGCTGGTCAGGATATCCCCCCGAGAGCTGCTCACCGACGACCCTGAGCTCATCCGCAGCATGTCGAGCACCCAAGGCAGCAACCGACGAAGCGAATCCTACCACGGAAACAGGTTCAACCCTTACCACGATCCCCTCTTCTCCATCCTCGACCCCGCGGAGCACGACAAGATGAAGGCCAAGCTGGCCATGGCGTACAGCGGCCGTGACGCGCCGCACCTCGAGAGCGACATTGACGACCAGGTCATGGCGTTGACCTCGTTGATCCGCGACAGGTACATGTCCACTACAGGAGGGAAGCTGGTATCGCTATCTCTATCCAAAGTCGCAGGCTTTTTCACCCTCGACGTCATCTCCCGCCTGGCCCTGGGTAAGGAATTCGGCTGTCTGCGGACAGACTCGGACCCGCACGACTTTTACGCATCCCTAGCAAAGCACCTCCCCGGCATGTGTCTCACGACAAACCTACCGTGGTTGAGGAAGATCATCTACTGCAGTCTGTTCCTCAAGCTGTTTGGCCCCAGAGAGACTGACGGCGGGGGGATGGGAAAGCTCATGGGTCTGACGAACAGCATCGTGCGAGAGCGCTATGGACCTAATGGGAAGGATAGGAATGACATGCTGGTGCGCCCTTCTATCTATTGCTATTGACGGATTATCACAGTGAATACCTAGGAACAAACAAACAATCAAAAAGCTCACTTCTCGGTGATTATATAGGGCTCATTCATTCGTCGCGGTCTGACCCAACCCGAGTGCGAGACCGAGACGATGATAATGTTTGTCGCTGGCTCGGACACGACTGCGGCTGTCATCAGGATTACCTTGTTGCATATCATGGCCAGTCCGACTGTCTACCAGCGTCTTAAGCAGGAAATCAAGACGGCCGTTAGCGAAGGGCGCGTATCACGGCCCATTACCAACTCTGAATCGAAACAACTACCCTACCTGCAGGTACGTTTCCCCCCCTCCCTTTTTTTCTTTTCTAGGATACAAAAATCGTCTCATTAACCAATCATAACAACTCTTTAGGCCGTCATCTACGAAGGTCTGCGCATCCGTCCAGCCACCAACAGCCTGCTCATGAAGGAGGTCGCGCCGGGAGGACAGGTGATCCACGGAACCTTCATCCCAGGGGGCACCCCCATCGGCACCAACATCCCGTCCCTGCTGCGGTCCGAGCGCATCTTCGGGCAGGATTCGCACATGTTCAGGCCGGAGAGGTACCTGGAGATGGACGAGGATGGCGCTGCTCGGATGAAGCGGGACGTGGAGCTGACGTTTGGCTACGGGAGGTGGATGTGCGCCGGCAAGTCGATTGCCTTGATGGAGCTCAACAAGGTTTTCTTCGAGGTGAGTTGACATACTAAACATACCTGAACAATTCTCCACTAATAATATGCTGTGCTAAGCTTCTTCGCGAGTTCGACTTTCAACTCTGCCATCCTCAGCATCCGATGGAAACGACTAGTTTCATACTTTACCACGACACGGGTCTGAACGTCAGAGTAACCCCAAGCGACATGATCTGAATAAATAAGGCCAATGTTGGACGGAGCCCTGGCATGAGAAAGTGCCGTTGTTGGGCCTCGTGTGGGCTTTGTTTTTTCCTACTGAATGAAAGTGGACGAACAAAGGTTGTCGTAACACTTTCTATCAGATAACATAGGTTTTTTACAAGGTAATATTGAATCATCCAGTGTAATACTCAATTAAAACGTTTCAGAAATGCCAATGATAGATAACATCAAACTTGTATTTGTAGAGACTAAGATTTGCCCTAGTTTCCGTCACTTGAATAGGGCTTGAAAGAAGAAACAACAGAGAAAAAAAGAGAAAAGAAAAAACACCATAACTCAAGTCCGTGCTGAGATCATAATTAATCAGCGTTCTTCTTGATCCATTCCTCCTCTAGTAAATCCTTTGCCGAGCTGCGAGCACTGGGTTCCCACTGCAACATCTTGTGCATCATCTGCAGAAACTTTGCTTTGTCCTCGCCGTCGAAGCGTGTCTTCATAGATTCAAGAGAGACGGGGTCCGGTATCGCGATGCCTGTAGAGAAGGCCCCTGGCAAACAATGTCGTCAGCAAAAAGAAACCCAAAGTAAACGCAGTGGTGAAAAACTCACCGTTGTTGGAAAAGAATTGTCTGGTTAGACGGCCTTTGTTGAGAATATGCTGCGGCGGCGGGCCAAGGATTGATATAATCTGAGCAATGTGTGCTCGACAACTGTAGGTCTGGTGTTCCGGGTCCCGACCTGTAAACAGATACTGATCCTCGACGAGATCCCAAGCCTGTTTAACCACTTCTTGTTAGTCAATGCAAAATAAAGATTGGCGTGATTACGAAAAACCTACCATGCAAGCAGCATTCCAAATGTCAATCTTGTTAGTCCAGGGGGCTTGTATAATCACCTCTGGGGCACGGAAGAAGCTGGGCTGAACATCCCCGGTGTACTCCCCACCTCCAAGCACCGCTTGGCCAAAGTCGCACAAAATCGGGTTGCCTAATACCTTTGGCATAGGCAGCTGGCGGGACAGGTAGATTGATCTTCCATTAACGCCCTTCCATTAACGTCCTTTCGGGGGCAAGGGTCTTCGAGTTCTCGCTGCTCGAAGCCGCGGAACACATCGCCATCATTGATGCTAAACATGATGTTGTCTGCTTTGAGGTCTGGACTCATAGTATTAGCTGAAAGGAGAAAACTAGCAGAGCAGTGTGGCTGTTGCTTGTTTGAAGGATATATCTACCGGTATGTATGATTTTACACTCGGTGTGTAAAAAGTCTAAAGCTTGGAAGAGCTGCTTCAGAGTGGCAGCTATGAGGGGGACAGGTAGGAGCGCGAAATTATTGCGACTTTGATAGGCGAGTATGCTCTCGAACAAAGGAGGATGAACAAGGCATTGGTGGTTTCCCTCCGGTCCATTGACGTCGAAGGTGTCTCGGAGCGGTCTGATGGCTTTATACCCAGGATGATCCTTGGGCCCGCTGTTGATTCGTTTGTAAATGTTGATCTCGTTGTTCAAATAGTCGCCCATGTATTTCGAGTTGATGAACAGCTTCAGGGCAACGTGACGACATTCACTGTCACATAAATGTCAGCTAGCACGAAAGGCGAAAAGAAGCAGGAAAATCTTGGACTGTTCTTCTTCTTACCTCATATCGCGCGCGAGCCAAACGGTCGAGGTGCGACCAAACCCGAGCTTGCCAACGATTTGATAGCGGTCCTTCAGGACCTCGCCAACCCGGACTGGGTAATACTGGGAGGCGACGTAGCCGGGAAGTCTCTCCTCCTCGAACAGCTCACGGGGCGCGAGCTTGGGGACCTGGACTTTGGGAAAGTCCAGGGGCTTCCAGAGGCGCCCGAGCCCAGATAGGGAGCGGAGTTTCGAATCCATTTCGACCCGACTTTCCCAGGCTTGATAACTACGAGACAAGTCGGGAAGTTTTGTGGTGAAAGTGAGGAACAAAGAAAGAAAAAAATGGGTTCCGCTTGATAGTTTCCCCTGTTAAAGAATGTGAGCTGAAATCTGAACTGGAGGTAAGGGGAAAAAGGTACCATGCAGACCACAGCGGGGCAAATCTCAGCGAGAGGTGAGTTCACTCCCGCAGTTGGATAGTGGAAAGTCTGACAAGGGCATAAAAGCGATCCAAGAAGTAAACATCAATAAAAAGGAGAAGAAGGGAAGAAAGAAGAAAAGAATGACTGTATCTTCAATGGCGGACTGGATGACGAAGTTGTGGAAGATGAAGTCCATGGATAAAGAGCTGCGACATGGCTTAGCAAGAGTAATTTGTTAGCAAGAGAGAGGATCTTACGCCCAGACTTGCGACCCCATAATCAACCCAAGATTTAGAAAAATTCTAATCCAAGTATAATGTTGTCCCAGATGATGGTTTCGACAAAACTTTGATTGTGAAAGGAGTAGAAAATATAGAATTCTGCTTCGCGTGTGACCATGTGTGAGTATGTAGAAGCAAAAAGAAAAGAAAAGAAAAAAGAAATGGAAGAGGACAGTTGACTGCTGTTTCATATGTCGTTTGTTCCTTCCTTTTTCAAGGCCGCCGACACGTTCTTATCCTCTGCCTGAAAACCCGGATTACTAAGGTTCTGCTGCTGTTCTCCCGCAAATACGAATTGTTGGCTATATTGTTCGAGTGAAAAATAATTTTGGTCAACAATTCGAGACATAATTGGCAGCGTCGGTATGAAATTTATGAGAGACCCCAGGGCTACAATTATGGTAAAGGTTTCAGTATGTTGTTGCAATGAGGCGGGAGTAGCTTCATGTCATATCCAACCCAATCCACCACCTATTTGCTGGCTGCACCTAGTGCCTTGCTCATAATTTCTGCTGTTGTCAATGACGAAATAATGATGTAGGATATGTACATTTGACAAGTGTACTAAGTAGATGGGTTGCAAATGAATTGTTGGTTCATAGCTCCTAGACTACATGAGTAACCGGCTTGTGAAATCGGAGAATAACGTGGATGCGATTTGTCACGCTTTGCTTGCCTCTAAATTGCCATTGTTTTCATGTTTACTCTCTATATCCTAAATAGGTTCTTACGCCATCTTACTTGAACTGCATCCTCCTTTCTCTGTTGGTCTTTCCTAGAGGCCTCTCGCCCGGACTCGTGATTGTGGAGCAGTTTATCGATACCGTAGCAGACTGACTCCCTACCGCGCTCTCGCTTGGGCCGAGCTTCAAGAGTTCTTCTCATCGAGAACCACCAGCAGCTATACGTCTCTAAATATGATGGCACCTTGACCTCCTTAGAAGAGGTATAAGCATAGGCATGAAATTCAACTATCGGGGAATCTCAGGAGGCTCTAGAAGCTAGATCAGCAGGCATCGTTCATCTTCAAATACAACAATCCCAGCCAGTTGTCTCGTCAAGGCTCCCAGCACTTCTCTCTGTCTGCCTGTCGCCCTGACTTTAGCTAGAAAGTGGCATTTACTTAACCTGGATATCTTGCCTCGTTGCATGGCGTCAGGGCTTGACTGGTTGTTCATTCGGAAGGTGCACTCATGTGGGACAATTTACCCCGCTATCTGTAACAGCTTTCTTTTTCCACTTTCTCTTCTTTTCGGCACACAACCCCCCTTACACAACCAGGTTTATACAGACAACTTGTCTTTGTCGCCAAAATGATTATCAAATTCATTCTTCTCGATTATTTGTGTCGTTGTTTATCGTGCCCCTGGTCTCCGTAATTGGGCGGGCTTGAACTTGACACTTTTCACAACCACGATATCTGCCTGGCGTGCTTGAGGGAACTTCCTGAGCACGCACTTCTTTGCAGACATGTGCTCTCAAAGATCTACACCTTCGCTTTTGGCGCTGATGATGGATCATCAGAGATCTTAACGACTCAATGCCCGCTCTGCCATCGCGATTGGTATTGGATCCCGCCTTGATCGATCCGAATCAAGCCAAGGTACGCTGGGGTGCGGTTTCTGTCTTTGGATCGGTGAGTATACCTGACGCCCCTTCGTACATGTTGTGACAGATCACTGACCTGTGTTATGTTAATGACGTGGTGTTCGAGGAATTGCCACGCACCAGGTGCTCAAGACACTCTAGGGCACTCTTGGTCATCATCTTCCCCTACATCTGTTCTTCGACCCTGTTGTCGGTGCCACGTAAGTACTATCAAAACCCTTGCTGTATGACTCGTTTCTAAGGTTACTCTTCCTTTAGTATAGGCGGCATTATCGCATAGGAATTTGACGTCCCGAGCTGGTTAGCTGACGAGTGCATGTAGATATTTCAAGACATGTGCCGAAACGAAATCCTTTGACAGTATCCTGAAGAAAGTTTTGCATACAGATCTGCTCCTTTTGGGGGTCGTAATATAACAAATATGATCACGAAGATGGTAATTACCACAGCCACATGGACCAGCGCCTGGTTGGGTTGTGCTCCCAAACTACAATGGACCAAAACAAAAAAGTAGGTTTCATCCTTGTCCTCTTCGGTCCATAGATCGTACTGACTGGAACTCCCTCCCGGCTAAAACATCCTAAGAATTCCATCAGGCATCAGGTCAGAAGACCCGGATGGAAGTATGGGAAGCGTAAGCACAACCTGGAAAGCACTGATTGTTATCGTACCCAGACTAATGACGGAGCAAGGACGCGCACTACTTCTGCAGCACCTCCATTCTCCAAACCATTTGTCAAGCCAGAGACCAGAAGCTTCTACCTCGACGGCGCACTTTAACAAAACCACACATTGACACAACTAGCTATCGAGGTCGCTCACCGCGGGAAGATGCTTAACAACATTCGTGATCGACTTCCTGATATTCTCCCCTCAGGGGGAACTGGTTATGAGGGAGACGAAAGTGGCCTCACCGCGACATCTTAACCCAAGTCAGTATCACGACAAGTACCCTTCTTCCTCCCCAACCGGCTCTTCAAAACTGCCGCCGTACCTTGGAAGATCTCCTGGGCGAGAATACCATCTTCAACGCTATGACTGTGATGAAGGACGCCGACGATATGTCAGATCAACCCCGATCTGGCTCAAAAGGAGCCGAAACTAATCGAGAGATTGTGTCCATAAAACGCGCCGCGGCCAGGTTTATGAACTACAATGGCATGAATATGGAAGAAGTACCCCACCGGCTTACGGCCAGCAGCTTCTTCGTTGAAAAGATCCCCCGGCTTAGTAAAAGACTTTGACCAAGGGTTTGTTTCAGAGCTAAGAGTTACTTGCCTCGCCGGGTTTCGTCATTAACACAAGATGTACAGGCGGGCTACAGTGTCATATCGCCAATCGCAAGGCAAAGATACAGGCTCTGAGCAAACGATTCAGGCAATCCATAACAAGCTCGTCTCGTCCTCACTTCGTCGCCGAGGAGGGGCTTCAGGTTCCAGGTTCGGGATTCAATCATGCGGCCGTACCACCTCTGGGGCCTGAGGCTCTCATCACTAATCCTTCGACGCCGTTATATGTCAAATACGCGCGTCCACGACGAACTCGTTTGATATTCGTGCAACATACAAGCTTTCTGATATTCGGATTTCGCTCTATCTTCTTGGGGAGTCTTTCCCATGCTCGATTTACTTATACCTGCCCATCAGTGGCTTCCTGAGCCAATCAATGAACGGGAATAAGGATGACGTTAAGTTAGTGCGACATGCCTTTCGATTACAATCCTTTTCAACCTTTATCATGCTTTGGTATACAAGCCGTCCGTCATAGAGTTCCTATTCACTAATGTGGAATTGCACAACGCAGGGAAACACTATCGCAATAAGCACGACTCGGGACGATAAGAGATGCAGGAACCATATCTACATACTTCCTCCGAACAAGCTCAGAACTATGGCCTCGAACACCTTGGAGAATCCTGCCTCAGGGTACCGGCATGCCGCGGGTGGTGCGACCGAATGAACAATACTGGTGGTGGCAAGCAAGATGACACACGCTACTGACGTTAGGGCGCCCAATATCCTCATCGAACGTAAGATAGCTGAAAGCGAAGCTGTCTATGATCAAGAGCTCATGTAGTACTGAAAAGAAGGGCTCGTTTGCCAGCTCAGCGAGAGAGCGTCGGGTTCGAAAAGAAGGTAAGTATTGTAGACATAGTTGATGACGATCGCTAATTATAATATAGCTTCTCAAGGCCGATCCTACAATATGCCCTCTTCGACGAGCCATTTTCAATTATACCCTTTCCATCAACCCCACATCAACAGGCATGTTGGCAATGGCAACAATCGCAACTCTAATATCGTTTACGCCAACTCTTCCCAAATCCGCCGTCGCAATTCTCATTTCCTATTGACGAACTCAATGATTACGATGAATCCAAAGCCCAAAAAGTTGTCCGACTTCACGAGCGAATAAGCATCACCGTCTCAAAAAAGCTATATTTCAGTACGGATATATGTGATGTGCCCTAGAAAAACACCGGTATGTGCAGAACCTACGGCGGCTTCTGAAAAAGATTCCACTTAGGCCTACCACATTAGGCACAGGGTGAACGCAAAAAAAGTAGTACCTAATCTGATGAAACGCAGACGAAATACAGAGAGCATCAGCGGACAACTCTTTAGGCATATGCAGCAAGAGAAGGATGAACCAGAACATTCCGTCGCTGAGTGTCTACAATCAATCCTACTGCTAAGCGAAGCGTTGAAGATCGCCTGGCGAAAAGTGTCAAAAGGCCCAGACAGTTCAGCAATACCGTCAGGTATCGAACAGGAGTTGGTCGCCGACGGTCATTACTATGACGAACTCTCTTCTTCAACACTCGATTATGACGCATCAACGACCACTAGTGACGGTGCATCTTGCATATCAGTGGATGAATAATTGCCTCGTATTTCGAGGCTGACACCATTTCCACGCGAATCCGCATCGTTCCGAAACCTCCACAGGGATTTCATACTGATGTTTCTACCGCCAGACCCCACAGATATTATTCTCCCCATACCTAGGAAAACCTTAGGATGTCGCAGGAGGGTAATCATTTGACAATGAACATGTTCAAATCTTCCGTGGAGAACCACATCCTTGTTACATCGAAGTGGTGGCCACTGCAGGCAGAGAAACCAAAGTTAAGATCAGGGCAGACTCGAGTGTAAGTCAGTGGTTCCTTATTTTGACTATTATGACTAATTCTGCATAGATATGCGGACCGGGGCATTGGCGAGATATCCTTGTCTTTTGTTTTCCTGTCGAAGGACGAATCCCATCCCAGTCACTCTCGCTCTCAGAGTCTTCGTCGATACCGAGGCCCATGCGTGCAGCAGCCGAGTCTTTCTGCCTACGAGTCACACTAGATTCTGTCCTCTTGCCGACCAGTATATTGCTCTCATTGCTCGTTTCAACCACCTTTAAGCTGTCATCTTCAATGATTGTTGTGCTTTCATTCTCTACGAAATACTGCAACCTCCTAGCCGGCATACTCGACTGCCCAGACGACAATCCTGACGCGATTTACTTTGTTGTAAATACGATCGCTTTGCCCTTCCCTACACGGACGTGGAATCTACTTGAATGCGTGTATCCTCGTGTTACGGCACCAGTGCTACCAGGAGTTGAAAGCTATATGCCGCTAGGTCACCGCGTCCTGGGATTATCACATCTAGCGCACCCGCATTAAGCAGCAATTCCGCTTCCGGCTCCAGCACAGCCAACCGGTACCAGTTATCTATCCAGGGTCCTATAGCAAGACAGCATGTAACTCTTTAGAAAGGCCAGTCAGAACCGACAACAGAACAGCGAGCACAACACCGGCCTGTATGACGGTCGCCCATCGTGACCAGTGGTCGGCGACGAAGGAGACATGATGGTCTGGCCAACGGCAGCCATGGGATCCGTACAGCGCGCCGATGAGCTGGAACCTCTCGATCCTTGTGTGGCCTTTCTTCTGCAACCTTGCTGTGGATTGTCGCGATCGTCAGCTTCAACCTCTTGACCGGGCTCTCACCTAGGTCGTCCTGACCCGGATGCTCGTCACGCTGCTCTGCACCCCCGTTATCCGGTCCTTCTGCCGCGACCGGTCTCGCGGACCCTTCGTTGTCCCCTTCTTCGCTGTCAATAGCTGGGTCCCAGGACACTCGGAGGCCCTAGTCTCGACCTTGGAAGATTACCGTCAGATGTAACCTCTGCTGAGCTCGGCTCGGTCAATCCTCCTGACGACACCAGCGGCCTAATCCATCCTCCGTCTGGGTCTCGAGCCAGCCTAGTACGCGTTGCAGCCACACCTGCACACGAGGTTCTGACTTCGGTCTCCTTTGACGACGTTGTGCCTCTGGCTCATCCTGGCTGCTGGCTGAGGAAGCCGCTTCCTCCTGCAGCTGTTGGTCAGGGCCCCTCGTAGCCGAGGGAGGCGTACGGCCGTTGGCCCGACCCTGGCTCGGGCAGTTGGTCGCCACCGAATAGCTTGATGGGCAAATAATACGTCTGCGGGTGGTCGGAGCGAAGCAGCGAGACAATCGTCGTCATGCCCGAGCCGTTGGGCCAAAGACGCCCCAGCGCTCGCCTCGGCGTGATGGACTGGGAGTTCTGGATGGACCTGATGCCGGAGAGCTTCATCATCTTGACGGCAGCCTCAGGCTAAACACTCCGTCTTGCAATAGCCCACACTGCCGACTCAAGCAGAACGCTTCCTCTTGCAACAGCCTACGCAGCTGAATTGAGCAGACCGTCATGCATGCCAGCAGCGTGCGGCGGATGTACCTACGCGTGAGCGGAGCCCAGAAGTTCTGCTTTTTTTTTTGCGGCTAGCCTCGAGGAGTATTTGGTCGCACACCTCGGTGAACTCGGCCTTGTTGGTTTCGACTCCACGGTGGGCATGCAGGCGGTAGATGACTTTTTTCGACTCGTCGCAACGTTCCTTCGAGGCATCTAAAATCCCACAATCATCATGGCCGAGTTCATCGACGTCTGGAGCACGGAGCCGACCATGCTGTCGCAGGAGCCCGGCAGGAGCATCCAGTGGCGGGAGATGCAGTCCATGGTGTAGGCCGAACCGGCGCTGCCAAAGGCCTGCCCCGTGTAGTAGCGCGAGATGATGCCGACGCAGATGGAGGCGTTGGCCACTGAGGGACCGTACATGTAGGATTTGAAGGTTTCTCGCGCGATGGTAGAGGCGATGATGTCTGTTTCGATGCCGTTTACGAAGCTGCGACCTTGTCAGTCAGTTCTGTTGTGTTTGCACCAATTACACAATTGTCTTACTCACCCTGCGAGACTAATGACCAGAGCGATTAGAATTGATCTGGCCGAGTTGACTCGGCGGCCTGAGACTGCCTGGGTCATGATAGCAACAAAGTTTGCAGCCTATGTATTGTGAGGCTGAGCGTTGCTGTGAGTAAACTTTCGGGTCAATTTTGAAGAATGATCTTCACCCAGGGGCAATGGACGATGCTGCTCAGTGTTCAGATACCGCCGCTGAAAATTCGTAAGAGTCTCCAAACCATCTATGGACTCGATAACGAGGCAGCATCATATCCAAAGTGAGACTCCCCAGCACAGCTAGCTCGAGATACCAGATCTGATGGTTATTGGGCCTTCCACCGGAAACCATGAACTGAGGTTTGGTCTCTCCGCACTATGCGGTGCGTAGCCTTCCGGTAAAAGCCACTGCAACCCCATCAGGATCATTTCATGCCACATCTCTCTTGGCCCCAGTCAAGGCTACAAGACTCCAGCAAAGGCCATCATCACGTTGCCGTAGTAGCCGACCTGAGAAGGTTTGTTCCATTAAGGGGTGGCGCGTCGAGCTGGAGCCCGTCTAGAGTTCACAAGGTTCGTAAATGCTCGCCGGGCGCATCCACCGGAAATAGAGGGCAAACTTTCCGCGACGCTGGTTCCAGAACTTCCACAGAGTATAACAGGAATTGGCTCGCGTGGAGCTCGAATTCACCTTCGCTCCGAGGCTTGCAAGACATTGACTCGGATAGCTGCAATGTGGCTTGTTATCGGAGTCTCAAGGCAATTTTGGCTCATCTGTTTCCATGATAACCAGTATCGGGGTTCCGGTCCCAATGAATTGGAAAGGGTTACTTGGTCTGAAGCACCAAGAGCGTTAAGGTGGCGATTGGGGATCGAGCAAGGGGTCCCTCCGCCCATCCTCGCCGGCGTTTCTCTCCCGCACAGTCGCAATGCCTCGCTAAGCTTCAACTTCATTCTTGATCAAAGACCCAATACCGAAACACAGACTCCGCCGCGGGAAATCGTCCATTCTGGAAGAAGATTAACCTTGCCGTTATTGGAAATGCAGGAAAGACGTTTCCGACTTGCCCTGTCCCGTGTATTTTCACAACTCTGCTCGAAGTTGTAATTCATAAAAGCATCCGGCGTAATCCAATAGTTTGGTGATGCATTTACCAGGTCATTGGTATATAGAGGCAGAATTATTACCACTTGGGGATCTTTGGAGAAAAGTGGCAGAAACTCCATCATGCACGTAGTATCATCCCGGCTAGTAAGGTCATAGTCGACATACTGCTTATGCCGCATCGCCGACTTTTCATTATCAAGCTCAGGGCCCAGTCTACGCGCAGTTGGGACGTCAGGCCACTTCAGAAGGCTGTCGACAGTGCTATCTTCATCTGGCCGCTTCCAAGGTCAATGCGTGTCGCACACATAGTCGAGATTCCCGTCGCCGATGCCAGGTACGTCATGGCCGCGAGAGAGATGTCCAGATGGCTGTTGGAGTGCATCGACAGATGTATCCCCCAAGTCGCACAGATGGCGGTCAATGTTTGCGACTTGCGAAGGCCACCCCAGAAATAACGATCTGACAGGACTACATGGATGGCTTTTTGGACAATCGAAGAGGGCAAGTGATTGAAGGCATCGAAACTTTCTTTGCGACAGCGGCCATGCCATCAATCTCAGGCGCAGGGTCCTCCAGGTACTTGAAAATGCCCGTCAGCTCCCCGGAAACCCACTTTGACGTTTTGACGGTCCAAGCGGCGTTGAGGTCAAGTTGTGGCGGCAAACCAGTAATAAACACTTCGTGAAGAGGCTTGATGGCTTCTTCCTGGACCGGCTGGAAGACGCCGCCCTTGAGCTTAATCACCTTGAAGCCACACTCGTCGATCATCTTCGTGGCCTGTTCTATAACGCCGGCCGGGTCGAGCGTTGGGCTGTTCTCATCGCCAGTTTCTTCAGTATGGCACCTCCACTTGTAGAATAGGTAGGCCGAGTACTGAACATTGTCTCAACTTGGCCGCCAAGAAGCTCGTTGACGGGTGCATCGGCGAGCTTGCCCTGGGTGTCGAGGCAGGCGACCTCAAAGGGGAGAAGACCTTGTCGGCAGCAGATGCGGTGGTAATCAGGCCTGCCATGCCACCACCTCCGGTGCTGGTGTCGTCTAAGAGCTAGTTAGTCGACGCAGACCTGGAAGGTTCGGTTCGGTTCGTAAACGGTCAGCCCTTTCATCTTGTTTGCTGCCTTTTACAAACGGGGGAGATGAATGGAGTCGCCGTATAATTCGTCCTGCTCGTCGGTATCCCGACCTCAAGCTGCATTTGTCCCTGTTGAATAAGAATTTCCCCTTAGGGTTCTGAACCGCTCCAAAGAGCACTTTCCGATGAGAGACAATGAATTTTATCTCAAGGTACATCTGACAATCGAAGCCAAGCTCTTTCTGACCCCTACGGCCAGTCTAGCTTGTCACTGCTACAAGCCGTGAGCATGATGCACATTCTTGCATGAATAGCTGGGCCAATCTTGATGGGCGTTATAGAGTTTCAAAGCCATTGGGGTATACGCGGCTCGATTGTGTATCGCGAGGCTGAAGCCGCGGACTGTGTTGTAAGAAGACTGGACCTTTATGGCTTTGCGCGTATTGCGTCGGAAATCGTAAGAAGAAGTAGTAATAGTTGGGCCAATGGCATTCTGTTTCCACGGAATTGTACTGATTTGTATGTGATATGAAGCAGACGGAAAATCCGCTGCTCGGAGACAAGGCCGTGCGCGTTTTGCTCTCGCCAGTTACGTCTGCTTCTGACAGACCTAGCTCTTCGTAAGTCTGGACCTGGCGTACGCACACAGCAAACTGTCAAGGTATTAGAAGGGCCCGGGCAGCTGTCACGAGAGACAGCTCAACCGGACCATTGGCTACGGACTTCATCGGCGAGACCTATGCATACGGTTCGAAGCTGGAGACCGCAGCTTGGTTGCTGCCGCTGACAGCTCGTTTGGTGACGACCCGGAAACGCGAAGGTCGTTGCAGGGATATATATTCCTGCTGTTTGGAGGAGCAGTCGTGTGGAAAGCCTCGAGGCAGTCGACCGTCTCGACGTCGACGACGGAAGCAGAGCTCCTAGCTCTGACGGAAGCCACCAAGGAGAGGTTGGCCCTAGGCAGACAGCTCGAGGAGCTGGGGGTCAAGAGCGGTCCGGCCGTAATGTGGTGCGATAATCTGCAGACGGTCCGACTGGCAACGAGTCAGGAGCCCAGGTTGCAGACGAAGCTGCGCCACGTCGACATACAAGGCTGCTGGCTGAGGGAGGCCTGTCAGGAAGTACAGGTCAAGGTCCGTTAGCTTCCAACGAAGGAGATGCCGGCCGCCTTCATTCAGCCCTCAGAGGCATGGGTGCCGTCTAGGGCGGGGGGTGTGTTGTGAGGCAGCCGGCCTGGGAGCAGGCCTGTTACGGAACTACGAGTCGCCGTATCCGTCAGGTCAGCTGACTGACCTAGCAGCTGTTGGGCCGCAACCGGCGAGGAAGCTGTTTGGGGCTCCGGCTGCCTCGGCGTCGTCTTGGTCAGGACGAGGCTGGAGGTTGATGGCAAGGTTGAGTGCAGCTTCACTGCTCCGTGCCAGCGAGGACAATTACCCGCTGCAGGTTATAGTTAGCATAGGGTTTCAGAGAAACCTCCGTCTCCAAGCCGAGGAACATATGGCGAATCTGTCAGTATAAATGCGGCACGGCAGAGGAGCCCGATGGGAATTGGTAGGAGGACGAGCTTTGTTGGCGCTGCATCGCTAGGGGCGAACAAACCACCGCTGACCATTGCCTCTGGAGATGGCACACCACAAGGTGCAAATCGTCGTCAAGGCATGAGTTGTCTGTCGCCAACCTGTCATCCCGTAATTCGCCCGAAGCGTCGCAAACCGACGAGCAGGAACATTACGTGGGGTCAGCATCCAGCTTATCATTCCTCTTCAGGATCCAGAAGGAGCTGCAGGTACACTCACCAGGCTACTTCAACATCGTACTCATTTTGGCGACAGACCGTTGCCTGGCCACGACTCATCGCTCTTCATCCTCCCTCCCAAGCCTCAGGCCGAGGCTATGCTGAAAGGTTACTTCGATTTTGCAGCCACAGCACACCGCTTTCTGCACCGTTCTTCTATAGAAGCCTGGCTGGAAAAGCTATACGAGACCAATGGGGCTATGAGGAATTGGAGTTCCTCTCGGAGCCAGATAGCCCTGCTGTTTATATTATCTGCGTATTCATACAATTAGAGGATCTGAACCGCACACTAGAAAGACTCGATGGCTGATGTATCGGAAACAAGGTGAGGTCATGGCGTAACGTTCGACAGGAGTTTAGTACTAGGATTCTGATCAATATAATATCAGTGACTGATTCTTTACTGTCCCTGAGCACCAACTCTGAAGAAATGGGGGAGACTCGCCTAGCAATTGTCCAAGCCCGTCTGCAGCAGCGCTTCTACCCATAGTTGGCAAAGGCCGTAAACGTATTTAAAAGGAGCGGTCTATGCACCAAGATGGTGGCATGCCAAAAGGCAAGCTTGAGGACGTCGTGTTGCCGCAGGACCAACTTTACAAATATGGCCGAGTTTCCGTGTGTCAGGGAGGTGGGAGATGTCTTGCCTCCATTGCGCCAGATCGTGGTTGGGTTCTGACGCAAGTGTGAAATGCTCGGCCGTTGTCAGGTTGCAAATCCCGTACAACGTGCGGAGAAATCTCGACAGAGCCCTCGACATCCTTGTGGTACGTTAGTCAAGGTGTTAGACAGCGATGGGGAACCAGGGTACTTGATCTGTGCCACAGTTGCAGAAGTAATAGATGATTCGATAATTAATGGCGGAGAATCAGGGCCAAGTCGCAGCTGATCATCATCAACACACAGGGGCGGCTCGTGGTCATTATCATCGTCATGAATTTTCACCGGTGTCTCAAGGGCGGCGGTTGATTAGGCGTTGAGGTTATAAGCGTAGCAGAAAGTGCGCTTCTTCCACTCAAGCTCGATGTAGTCAATCCTACTAAGAGGGTTGGAGTCAAAGTGAGACTTTTGATGGATTCCGAGGCAAGGGCCAGGTGCGCCATGATGACAAATAGTGTCCAGCGATGGTAGAGGCGAGATTGCGCCAAAAGGGGACATGGGGAAGTGGCATCGCTGAGGAGACGAAATGCAGCAGAATATCTCGACGTGCATATATGCTGCGAGCCAAATAACGAATTACGTTGACCGTATCAATGCGGCATGTGAACTCTACAGTACCTTATTCGTGAGGCACGGAAGGCACTGTTGATGGCGGTTGACGAGTGCTGGTAGAAGATGCTAATTTATTCCCTACTATTATGGCTTTAGTGCTGTGGTCATCTCATATGTGCATGCTATCCAGCAGAGGGCAAAGTTCCATAGCACATACCTGGCACACTGCGGTGCATCGTCTAGATGCTACTCCCAATTGGAGAGAATGGCCACGGAGGCTCCTTGATGCAGTGATACGGGGTAGTCCTTCAAGAGCTGCACATAGAGTTGCTCTGCAACGATAGCTACCTCGCCTCGGTAACTACACCGTTGGCCTCCGGAACATGCATCCCAGATGATGGAGGCCTGAGCCACGCTGAACGGCCTCATGTGAGCGACGCTTCTCGAAGTCAGCAATATCTCAGAACAAGCGCAGGCATCGGCGGTGGTGGATACCACCACGATGAAGGTGCAGGATTTGATGACCGGGAGAGGGGAGGCCAAGCTGTAATATTTGCTCCATCGACGATAGATATCTTTTGTGGCGATGGATCGACAGGCATGGGTAGCCGGGGACAATTCTACTCACTGTTAAGCGGTTGTGTAGCGTTCTTCTCGTGCTGATAGCTGGTTAGGAAAAATAGGGGATGGGCGACTCGGCTACTCTGGAAGCGGTACTCTGAGCACATCTACTGATGTTTGGGATGATGTGAGTTGATACGTGGTGACGATGGAGTGAATGGTCAAGTCACCCAGACAACATTACAATTTGGGAACTCGAAAATTTGACACCTGGAAATAGGGAGGGGTAAAATACCGTGCCAACGTGTTTCGTAGGCAAAGGGGCCCAGGAAGCAGGAGCGCCTTCCTTTTTGACCTCATGGTCGGATGTGCTGTTGTGCATCTGGAAGGAACGATTCTTTTTGCGCCTTAGTTGATGACAATATCGACGGACCAAATGCTCCTTCTCGATGTCCGCACGTGCATGATGAGCAGTCTCGTAAAAAGGCGGCAAATCTGGCAGCTGCACTCCAGCCCCTGGAAATACTGCATTCACGAAGCTAACTCGGCGGCCTTGCTCGTTTCATTCGAATTGTTTCTCCCGGGCATTTTCCCATCATGAAGCAGCCGATGTATTGGATGCAACGGCTAAGCGTAGGTAGTGCAAGCAATTTTGGGGATAGGTATTCAATCGTTACTTCTTTGGGAATTCATCCGAGACGCCTTTTGTTGACGGCCGTCAGCAAGGTATGCAAGTATTCCAATCGTCGACACATGAATTCCCAGGTCGCTGCCCTTCCTCACCGGGTTCCCCTACCTAGAATAGCATTCAGCTCTACGGAGTACCCGTTCCCGATTTCCATAATCCGTGCGCAAGCTACTTCAAATAGGCGGCATGGCCGGGAAACCCCCCTGTGATGGCTCTGTTTACCGAAATACCGACACAAGTGCCTTCTTATAACATATGCGATGGCGGTATCATTTGGTTGTATAATTCGTCGGATTGTTCACATCATATGCGGTAAGTCACGGGCCATAAGTTTCCGTTATTATTCTCACGGAATTATCACATCGAAAACGTCAAGGTCGGTAGTGAAGGTCTGTCTCTCGAGCGATGCGTAGAGGGCTTACGCTGCTCTTGGGAGCATGTCACTGATTTAATGCTTATACTATGGGCAAAATATATAATCAACTGGACAATCATCGACTACCTCGAGACCTTGTCGCAAACGTCGTCTCCTTTCGTCCACCCACTTTCTCCATTTCCGGTATTTTTTCTTTCGCTCTGTGGCATATTTAGGCGTGCCAAAGGGGCGGTACCCTCTTGGTCGCATGACATCGTCCATGTCCCACTGGTGATGCTTCTCCCCGTTTCGGAAAAATACGATTCTCTCCACCACATTCTCGACAATAGTCCTCGCATAAGAGGTTGTATGGTAATCGAACGTCAAGACCATGCTCAGGTTCCAGGTCATGTACTCGACGAGCCACTGCTCCGGCGTCTCTGAAGCATCCCTAAACAGACGTGTTCTATGCCAGTGGAACGGTACGCTTTGACACTCGTTTTCCGCGTACATCATGGACTTGTGGGCGTTTCCGTCTGTCGGGGCGACGACGTCGGCGGTAATCTCCTTGACGATATAGGGTAAAACTTGAGAGCCTTGTCGCCGGACATATCCCGGGCCTCTCCACAAGAGCTCCTCGATCAAATGGTAAAAGGCATAGACAGCCGTCTCAGGTCCGCCATCGCCCCCCCGGAAGCTCAGGCTGTTCCTGAATTTGGCGTCGATGTCGTCGGTGGGCTCGAAGATGCGAACGGTGGCGTGCACAGAGTCGATGTATCGGCTTCGAGGCAGGACCGGAACAGACCAAGTCGTCCAGAGGCCGCAGTTCTTGACGTACATGATGTCGACATGATAATCCGTCGGCATACGTCGGAGAACATCGTCAACATCCTTGAAGACGCTCTTGCTTACTAGAAGCAGCGAAAGGGCAGGGTTCTGCGGTGGGAGGTTCCAGATGCCTCTTCCGTAGAAGGCGTCGTCTGATAGGGGTCGTCTCCCTGCTTGGCTGGATGATGGGCATGTGGGCGAGGCGCCAGGAGAGGAGACGGCAAGATGGAAAATTTGCTGGCGTAGTTCGCACGGAAGATCTAGTAGAGCCATGATGTCGTGATTCGGGACGTCTTGCTAGTTATGAAGTGTAGCGGAGAAGGAATAAGGGTCGGAATACCGGTTTAATTTATAGTGAAGGGATGACTAAACAGTTTCACGAATATGACTGTTCCAGCCGTGGCCCATTCACTTTGATGTCGTTATTTTATGGGTTTGCCCTTTATTTTTTTTCCATATAGTCTATTCGTATCACCTAAGAAAATGGACAATGACGGCGCATTGTTCAAGCCGGGGAAGAGTCATTTTAGTATAGCTCGGGTCTAGTCTTCAACACTTCTGTATCAATACAGATATAGGCAAAAAAAGTTTTTGATATATTTATCATCTTAGAAGCCTGAGCTGACGCCACGGAGAGTGTTACAACGAAGCTAGATTGAAACTATATATTTTGCGCACCAAGAAACTATTTAGCCGTCCAAATACACTCGATGATTCGCTGAATCAAGATAGGTCAGCATTCTAAGTGCCAAGAACAATAGCCTTTGACCAATCGCACTTGTGGCTTGCTTATGGCTTATGGAAGGCCGTGGGCGGGGTAGAGTCATAAGGCGTTAAGCTTCTGTCAATTCATCAAGCCGCGACCACCAACATTGACGGAGATTAGTACGTGGGGATAAGGAATGATGGTACGGAGTGTACTCATACTAAATGTAAGATTTCGCACCGCTTTACAATCTACCCAAGCACCTAGAATCGCTCTCATCATGAATAAATCTGTTTTTTCTTCCCTTCTTTTTTCGAAATGGGAACTATCCGACACCATGGCACGTCATAGCGCTTTGTGTGTTTTCTCCAAGCCCTTTAGTAGTAACCAATATATCTCGGCTACAAACACGCAGAGACGCAGGTTAGCCACGCCTCAGATCTCTCACATCCTTTATATTATTAAAATATCCATCGCGCTATGGCTTGACAGGAGCTGAGACGCGTTTTGCACTATCGCGCATCCACGGTTCGAGAAATCGAGTTCCATGATCCCCAGTGAGAGTGAACAGGGTAACCACCGGAGTAATGCGATTCCGAACAACTCTTATTGAGCAAAGCTATGCGCAGCGCAGCTTTGCGAATGCGTAGCAGGAGCTAAAAGCGCGCTAGCTAGGCTTTGCTTCTCTTATAGGACGTTTTATTATTATATAACCGCGTCGAGGAGCAACGAGGAGGACTAATTAAGTAGTCGAAAGAATTATTACTAACGGAGGCTAGCTATTAATCGAGCTGACTTTAAGCTATATTTCTAATCCAGCTAAAGCGCTAGTAGGTTTATACTTATTTAAGCTAGCAGAGGTCGCGTATAATAGCGGGTCTAGGGGAATTAATAGGTAGACTAGCTAATAGTATAAAAGAAATTAACCCTCTCGCAGCTAGCGAAGGTAGCCTCGAGCAGTAGCTTTATGAACCCTTTGCTTATTATGCTATACATTAGCAATAGAATTTTATATTTACAGCTGTAGAGCTAGGCCTTTATTGATTTCCTAACTCTTATCTCTAGACCTATATAAGTTAATTAAGTTTAAGGATTTATAAGTATATTATTATTAAGTATATAAGATATATAAGGTTAAGTTATTAATTATAAAAGTATAATTATAATATACCCTAGGGTATTATATTACTTAAGGTTATATAATAAATTTATTAAAAATAGTTTAAGAATTCTTTATAAATAATTATATTTAAAAAAAAAACTTAAGTTTTAATTATTATATAAATAAAAACTTATTTTTTTATATTTATTTAATTTATTATATTTTTTATATATTATAAATTTAAAGTTTTATTAAATAAGCTATTTAAAATAAAATAATAAAAATAAAATAAAATATTAATATAATAATAAGATTTTTAAAAAATATTAAAATATAATTTTTAAATTATATTAAAATAAAATTTTAATAAATTAAAAAAAAACTTTAAAAAAATATTAAAATAAAAGTTTTAATTATTAAAAAAAGTTTTTTTAATAAATAAAAAATAAATAAATAAAATAATTAATATTATATAATTTAAAAATATTATATATATTTTACTATATATATTTATAAATATTTTAATATTATTAAATATTAATATTAAATTATATTTTATATTATTAAATTAATCTTATTTTTAAGCTTTATCCTTCTTATATTTCCTTTTTTATTATATTTATCTTTTAATATATATTAATCTAATTTAATTTAAATTATTTTAATAATACTTAAGATTATTTAATATTACTTTCAAAAAGCATTACTTTATATATATATTAATATTTAAACTAAAGCTTATAATATTATTTAACTTATATAAAAAATATAAGCTATATTAATTAAATTTAATTAATAATTATTAAAATATTAATTAATATTTCAAGATAGCTTAAAGCTATATTTAAATTTATTTAATATTAATAATTATAATATAAATAAAAGTTATATTATTATAGCTAAGGCAAGCTAATTAAATAGCTTAATAGCTTATGATTATTTATAGAAGTTATTAAAATTAATTAGAAAAATTTAATTAATATTTTATTTATAGATTATTAGCATTAAGCTAAGTATATTATTTAAGGTTAAAGGTTTAATTATTATTATCTTATTAATTATAATTATTATTATAAGTTATAAGTTATAAATTATAAATTATAAGTTATAGGTTATAAGTTATAATTATAGTTTTATATATATATATATATAATTAAAAGTAAAGATTAAAAACAAACTATAGGAAGCTATATTATTCTTTATATATATTATAATAATAACACTTAATAATTTATTAAAAACTTTAATTTATTAAATTATATTAATTAAATTAATTATTATTTAAGTTTAAAAGCTATTTAAATATATATAGTTTAATTATATTATTAAGCTAAAGCTTAAGATTATATTTTAAAAGATTAAGCTTTTTAGCTTTATATTATATATATTAGATTTTCTAAAAAAAAGAAAAAATAAATAAATAAATATAATTTAGAAAAAAAAAAAAAAAACTTTTATAATAAAATTATAAAAATCTTAATAATTTTAATAATAGAAAATTAAATTATATTAGAAATTAATAATATAATTTTTTAAATTTAAAATTATATTATTAATATATAAATAATAATTTTAAAATTCTTTAAATAATAATAATAATAATAAAATTAAAATTAAAAATATATTAAAATTTATATTATTTATTAATTATTTATTTTTCTTTTTTTCTTTTTTTTTCTTTTTAGAAAATCTAATATATATAGTATAAAGCTAAAAAGCTTAATCTTTTAAAATATAATCTTAAGCTTTTAGCTTAATAATATAATCAAGCTATATATATTTAAATAACTTTCAAACTTAAATAATAATTAATTTAATTAATATAATTTAATAAATTAAAGTTTTTAATAAATTATTAAATCTTATTATTATAATATATTTAAAGATTAATATAGCTTCTTATAGCCCTTTTTTAATCTTTACTTTTAATTATATATATAAAATAATTATAATTATTTTAATTATAATAGTATAGCTTTAATAAGACTTTTTACATTTAATAATATACTTAGCCCTAAAGGGATAGATTATAAAAAGTAAATTAATAATATTATAATAATATAATATATAAAAGGTATAATAAGCTAGGTAGGTATAAGAAGGTAGGTCTCTATTCGTATAGTAATTAAAGCTTGAGTTCTTTCTTAAGTATAACTACTCGTAGAGAATTCTTAAAGTACTCCTAGTAGATCTATTACGTAATCCTAGGTAATACGATAACCTAGGGTATATTATAACTATCCCCCTCCCTTTTATAATGCGTTTTTGCGTTATTGCCTAGTAGCCTATAATATTACTATATTAACTACTAAAGTAGATATTAAGTACCCTATAGTATTATATTCGTCTACGAGTACCTTTCGAGTCTGCTTTTTTTTCTTTTTTAGATTATTACTATTTATATTATTAATTTACCTAATCTTTTAGAATTTTTTATAATAGTTCTTCCTTCTCGATTATCGGTAGCTAGTCGTAGCTGTAGTAGCGTCTTTAAGAAAAAGAAGAGATACTTAAGGGTTAATCTTTTTATACTTATACTTCTTCTATCGCTATTAGAATATAAAGGCTTTAAGTAAAAAGCTTTTAATAATTTAATTAATCCCTTTATTACTCCTCGCTAAGGAAGAGATTATATTCTTTTTTTTACTTTTTATAGGGAATAGCTCTTATAGAGTATTAATATTCCTTCTTAGACTTATCTTACTTTTTTATTTAGCTAGGACTTAAATAGGGAAGAAGATATTATTCCTAATATATAGGCTTATATTACTCTTACTATTCCTCTTACTTTCTCTACGCTTCCTTTCTATTTATTAAGTAAGTTAGGGAATTATTCTTTTTTTTTTTTTTCCTTTTTACTAATTATATTTTATAACGTAAGTTATTTTTTTATTCTTTTTTACCTTACTGCCGATAAGTCTTCTTATATTACTATACTTAAGCGCTAGGTAGCTACGCTTAAGTATACGTAAAGCGCTTTTAATTTTTTTAATCGTTCCTAGGGTTTTAGCGCTAACTTTTCTCTAATACTAATATCTTTTTATAATCTTTTCTTATTATATACTTCCTAGGGTTTTACTTTTAATATCGGGTAGTTTGCTTTTATTATTCTTCTTTTTATCCTTATAGTTTTATTAGGTTTTAGTCTTATTCTTATAGTACTTTTAGTTCCCGCTCTTATGCGTGCTCCTATCCCTATATATATTTTTATAAATATTCCTACTCCTATAGAATCGCTTACGAATATTATTATTATTATTCTCCCTATAGATTCTACTCTTTATAATATCTCTAAATCTATATTTCTTTCGATAGCGTCTCGTAATAAGCTTATTACTCTCTCCTAGCCTTTATTTAAATAATTTATTTAAAATATTTAATATTATATACTATATCTCCGGTTAATAATTTATACTTTTATAAAGAATTATTATACCTAGTCCTACCTAGAGGAAATTCCTTAGGTAGTATATATCGGTTCTATAGCTAGGGCTTGCTATTTTTACTAATTAAAGGGTAAGGCTTATACTCTTCCTATCTTTATAATAGTAGGGAACTATAAGGATCTTAATGCTTTTATTATTTAAATTATAGCTATCTCTTATTCCTAGCGTATAGGCGCTAGCCTTATTCTTATCTTAAAAGTATAGGATAGTATTAAAATATTATTATTCCTTTTTTTTAATATTTATTAACTTTTCGTAATTATAGCTATATTTTTCTATAATAAATTCTAAAAGGTAGAAACCTCTTATAGGAAATCCTAATATATTAATAATATATATTATAAGTATATTACGTCTAGCTTTTTAAAGCGCTATATTATTATAATCGCTTAATATATTATTAAGTATTCTATTAGTATTACTACTCTCCTTTTTAATATTATATATATTTTTTTATATTCTTTTTCTTTTTCCTTACTAATTCTTACTTCCTAGGATATTACTTAATATAAGAAATATATTACTTAACTAATGCTCTACCTATAGCTATTTAATAATTAATATACTAATTAGAATATTATTATAGGCTTTTTTATTTATCGTATTGCTAATATCCTGCTTAATCGTAGCGTTATTAAAGGGCTCCTTAAGAATAAAAAGAATAAATACTTTAATTAAATAGGCTAGGTAATTAGTAATCTTATCTCTATTATTTTTATATAATTATAATAAGTTATCGTTAGGGTTTCTTAAAGTAGTTTTTTTTACTTTTAGTTTTTAATTTTAAGTAATTTACCTTTAAGATTTAATAATCTCTTTTCTTATATTTTTTATAATTTCTTTCTTTTTTATATTAATTCCTTATAGTCTTTTTAGCTATACTTTTTTTTAGGCTTTTTTAAACTCTTAAATAAGTTATTATATATTACTTATATCTTCTTCTAGTACTTATTAGCTATATTCTAATAGCTAGCCTGCTTACTTTATAAGGTAATGTTTTTTCCTATAAAAGATTTTCTCGGCTTTAATTATTTTAATTTCTTATTTTTCTTTTTCTTCTTTTAGGTTAGGTATAAGAAGCGATTTACCTAGGTAGTCTTTTCTATTCTAAGGTTTTAATAAGCTAATATAGAATACGTTATAAATACGTAAATATTTCTTTAAGAATATGAGGTAGTATACTTAAGAGTTAATTTTCTAGAAGACCTTAAATCGTTTTATATATCTTGGAGCTAATTTTTTCTTTTCCTTTTTTAGTCTTAGGTTTTTTATTAAAAGGCTTACGAGATCTCCTTATTTAAGTTTAAGTGCTTAGTATTTCTAATTATAATACTTTACCTATCTTTATATTATAGTTTCCTAGTAGTTTTCTAAGCGTTTCCTTACCTCGAATAGTTTTTATATTCTTACTTATACTTCTAGTACCCCCCTCTCGTTACTATTATCCTTAATATATAGTTAGAGGTCTAGTTTATACCTTTTTAATATTTTATTTAAGCTTATCCTAGTTATTATATTCCTTATACTATTATATACGAATTATACTATATATAATAACTTTAGCTATAATACCTAGTTCTTATTTATAAAGTATTTTAGGTATTATTCTAGCGTTTAGTTAGTCTATTCTATCTATCTATCTATTTAAAAGTAGAATACTATTAAAAGTTATTACTTAATCTTTAATATATAGTATACTTTTAATTAGAACTTATTTATAAATACTAAGCCTCGATCTAAGATAATTCCCCTTAAGGTCCTATAGATAAGTTCTATCTTATTATAGAATAATATAGCGAGATTTTTTACTTTATTTTATATATTTATTATAAAGAATAAAAAACATTTCGTATACCTATCTATAATAATTAATATACTATCTATTTCTTTTTTTTTTAAATATACTTCTAGTAATCCTATAATAAAGTCTATAGTTAATTCCTCTATAAGTCTATTAAGTCTTCTTAAAGACTCTAACTTTCTATAAGGCTTATATCTTCTTATTATAATTCTTTAGTATACCTAATAGTCCCTTATATATTACTCGACGTCTTTCTTTATTTACTTTTACTAGAATTTCCTTTTAAAGAGGTCTAGTATTCTTTTTATTTTAAAATAACTAGCTAATAGGTCGTTATAGTAAATATATAGGAATTCTATATAGATTAATATTTCTTTTAAAATTATTACTTTCCTTTAGAACTTAATAAGACTTTTAGTATTTTTAATTTAATCTCTATCGTTATTACTCTTTATCGCTTTAATATATTTTTATAATTCGTAGTCTATTAATTATATTTCTTTAATAAGCTATAGAAATAGTCTATTTAGTAAATCTACGTAAGCTAATTCTTCTAATATAACCTATCTTACTTTTTAAATTAAGATTTATTATTTATAATTAACGATATTTCTTACTTAGTCTAAGTCTCTCTAAGGATTTAGTTATTCCGTAATCTTATTCCCCCCTTAAACTAAAAGCATCTCGCTTTTTAAAAATATCTTATCTTATTTAAGCTAAAAATTAACTTAAGCTTATTATACCTATAAAGATATCTCGTCGCGTTAATCTATACTTTAGTATATTCCTATTTTACTATATAACTTTAGGAATATTAGTTTATCTATTATAGGTTTTTCCTTAATATAGTCTAGCCTTTTCGAAAGTCTATCTATTAGGTTACTTTTCTTAAGCTTATGCTTAACTATAAAGTTATAGGGGGTAAGGTATATATACTACCTCGCTTACCTCTTATTTAACCTTTATTAATTTATAAAATTCTATAAGTTTTTATAATCTATTAAGACTTCTACTAGCTTCTTAATATTTTTAATATAATGCTTTTAGTATTTAAATAATTCTATAATAGCTATTATTTCTTAATCTAATATTCTATAGTTTAATTTAGCTTTTTTAAATCCCTTTAATTAGAAAGCTATTAAATATTACTTCCCTTCTTTATTTAATTAAGATAAAATACCTATTATAGCGCGATTAGATATATCTATTTCTATCTAAATTAAAGCTTAGGGGTTATAGTATATTAATAAAGGGGCTTTTTAAAAGGCTTCTATTAATATATAGAATGCTACTTATTTTTCTTAATTTAGAACTATACTACCTAGTTTCTTTTTATTTATAGTTCTTTTTATAAGCTCGTATAAGGGTTAAGTTATCCTAAAGTAATTAATAATAAACTAGCGGTAAAAGTTATAGAATTTTAGGAATACCTAGATCTTATAGTAGGTAATTAGTTCCTTTTACTTAGAGATTATCTTTACCTTTACAGGGTTTATTCCGATATTTCTTATTGAGATAATAAATTTAAAGAATTCGACTTAATCTTTATAGAAACTATACTTTAAAGGCTTAGCGTATAGCTAGGCTATCTTTAGGTATTCGAGGACTTATTAAATATATTTTATATATAATTCCTTAATTTTAAAAAAAATTAAGATATTATCGAGGTATATAATATAGATTATATCTATAAGGTTACCTAACGCTTAATTAATATAATTTTAAAAGGTTATAGGTATATTAATAAATCTAAAAAGTATAATTATATACTTAAAATAGCTATATTATATACGAAAAGTAATTTTCTATTTATCTCTTTCTTTAATATAGATCTTATAGTAAGTATCCTTTATATTTATTTTTATAAAGTATTTAATACTTATTATTTAATTTATAATCTCTAAGATAAGAGGTAAGGGGTAATGATTTTTAATTATTATTTTATTTAATCCCCTATAATTAATATATAATTAAAGACTTTTATCTTTCTTAAGTATAAATAGGATAAAAGCTATAGCTAAGCTTTTAAATTCTTTAATCTAGCCTAACTTTAGGTTATTATCGATATACTTTCTTAAGGTATATAATTTAATAAGTAATAGTAAATAGATAGGTTTATAAAGTAAGCTCTTGCTTTTTTTAATATTAATTATATAATCTATAGCTTTATAATATAAGATTATTATAGTATTATCTATATTAAATACGTTTTCGAATCTATTAAGCTTATTAAAGATCCTTTCTAACGTGCCTTTATCTTTTTCCTTATCGGGAAGTAGTATAGGTTCCTAAAGTATAACTATAGTATAAATATATACCTAATTTTAATATTTCTTAAATATATCCTATAGTTTATATAATTAAGTTATATCTTAACTAATTCCGAATTACTATTCCTTTTTAATTATATTAAAGTAGATTCGATAATCTTTTATTATAATTACTAATAAAAAGATAAGGCTAATCGTCTTAAAGTTATCGTAGTATATATTAACGTATAGCTATATAAACTTTTTAATTATACCCTTTAAATCGGTAATTTTAAGTAAGATTTCTTAAATTCTTTAAATCTATAGGTTTCTTTAATCGGTACTTACGAAAATAAGTACTAAGATATTACTTTTCTTTAATATATTTTCTTTTATAAACTTAATATTAATAAAATCAACCTTTACGTTATTATTTAAATTAATAATAACCTCTTAAAGCCTTTCTTTCCTTTAGACTCTAGCTTTAGTATAGATCCTAGAAGATACTTTAAGTATAGAGGTCGGAGAGGGGTCTTTTACTTTAACCTTTTCTTTTTTCTTTTAGTCTTTATAAAAGTTTATTATATTTTTAATACTTATAGGTATTTATTCTTTAAGTAGGAATTACTTTAGTAATAGTAATATTTAATAGGTTTATTATCCTGTTTTAAAGGGTTCTTAAAGGTATAGTTCTTTTCTTTTTATTATTTATTTTAATTTTAATATAATACTAACGTTAATCGGAAGTTACTTAATTTTTATTTCTTAATAGTAAATAGTCTAGTATTTTAATAGGTATTTACTTTTTTCCTCTTACTAGCCCTTATAGATTCCTAGAACCTTTTAGTTATTTATATTATCTTTATTTTTATCTTTAATAACGAGGGTATATATAAAAATATATATTATTAAAGGTCGTTTTATAGTTTAATATAAAATTAAAAAATATATTTATTCTTAGGGAATAAGTAGAAATATTTCTTTAAAGAATTAAAGTAGTTATAGAATTCCCTTAGAGATTAACTTTTATATTAATATATATTATTTAATTACTTAGTAATTATATAATAATAATTATCTATATTTTTTAGAAAAGTTAAGGTTTATTCTTTAAAAAAGCTTTAGTTATTTTTTTTCTTTTATTATTTTATATCCGAAAGGAGATCTTCGAAGTATTAATCCTATTTCGTATAGTATTTATATTTTATATAATCTAAGGCTAGGAAAATCTTTTTTAAATCCCTTTTAAATTACTTATAATTTCTTTTAAATATATATTATAAATTACTTAATTATTCTTCGCGTTTTTAATAATTAGTTAATAATATAAATTCTAATATATTTTTAATTTTAATTTCGCTATTATTATTACTATCTAAAGAGTTTCGAGGTTATTATTTATATATTAATAATATAATTTCGAGCTTAAGAAGCTATATTACTAGTTCTTAATATAGTTTAGCTTCTTATCGTTAGAGTTATTAAAGCTTTTATAGTTTTACTATAATAATTCTTTATTTTTCTATTTCTTTTTTAAATCGTATAATATTAATTACCTTATCTATTTATCTTCTATCTATTAAAAGGGTTTCCTTTCTAACGGTTAGGGTCTTTATTATAATATTTTCTTAAAGTTTTTTTTTAACTCGCTTTAAAGGTTCTCCTTTAACTCGTTAGGGTTCTACTTTAGTCTAACTTAAAGGTCGCGTTTTAGCGTCTTTTAAAAGTCTTACTATCGCGTTAACGTTTTATCTCGTTTTCGCTATCTTATCCTAGGTAGCTCGTTTAGTAGAAGCTTTAGAATTATAATACGTAAAAGGTACGATAAGCTAGGTAGGTATAAAAAGGTAGGTCTTTATTCGTATAGTAACTAAAGCTTAAGTTCTCTCTTAAGTATAACTATTCGTAGAGAATTCTTAAAGTACTCTTAGTAGATCTACTATATGATCTTAGGTAATACGATAACCTGGGGTGTATTATAAATAAATTAATTTAAATAGCTATAATATATTATATAAGCTATAAGGCTATATAACTAGCTTTATTTAATTATAATAATATACCTTTTATTATTATTTTACTTATTTATATTAATTAAATTAAAGTATAGCTTTAAATTATATTTAAATATTAATAAGTATTTAAATAAAAAGTAAATAAGTTTAATTAAAAAAGCTTATATTAAATATATAAATTAAAGCTTGAAGCTTAATTACTTTAATTAAATTACTTATTATATTATTTTTTAAAAGTAGTATTAAATAGTCCTAAAGGCTGCTAAAATAGTCTAGGTTAACCTAAACTAATTATAAAAGTAATAAGAAAGAGTAATAATATTAAAGGATAAAAAATAAAAAGAAATATAAGCCTTAAGGATAAGATTAATTTAATATTATAAAATAAATATAATTTAATAATAATATTTAATATTATTAAAATTCCTATAAATATATATAGTAAAATATATATAATAATTTATTAATTATTAAAAATATAAAAAATAATTAAATAATTTATAATATATATTTAAAAAAAATTATAAATAATTTAAAAAAAATCTAAAAAAGATTTTTTTAATTTTAAATTATATAAAATATAAATATTATATAAAATAAAATTAATATTTTAAAAATCTTTTTTTAAATATAAAATAATAAAAAAAAAGATAATTAAAGTTTTTTTGAAAAATATAAATAATTATTATTATATAATTAATTATTTATTATATATATTTTATAATATATATTTATAAGAATTTTAATAATATTAAATATTATTATTAAATTATATTTACGTTATATTATTAAATTAAGCTTATTTTTATAATAAAGCTTTTTTTTTATACTTTATTTTTTTTCCTTTATATTATTATTTTTATTTATTATTTTTATTTATTTTTTTTTATATTTTTATTTATATTACCTTAATTATTTTTAATATTATTTAATATTATTTTTAAAAAATATTACTATAAGTAATTTAATAAAAGCTTTATAGTTTTTGTTTTATTTTATATAAAATATAGACGCTTAAGTAATTAAGCTTATTTATTAATTAATAAAATATATTTATAAATTATTATTATTATTATTGTTATTATTATTATTATTATTAATAATAATATTAATATAAAAATATTACTTTAAGTAATATTTAAATCTTATTAATATTAATAATTAAAATATTAATATTAATTATATTATTATAATTAAATTAAGGTAATTAAATAGTTTAATAGTTTATAATTACTATTTAAAATATTTAAAATTAAATATATTTAAACTTTTAATAATATTTTTATATATAACCTTTTAAGAAAGCTAAAGTATATTATTAAGTATTAAAAGTTATATTATTATAGTAATTATTATATATATATATATATATAATTAAAGATAAAGATTAAAAGAAAGCTATAAGAAGCTATATTAACTTTATAATTACTATAATAATAATATTTATTTTAATAAATTATTAAAAACTTTAATTTATTAAGTTTTATTTAATTTAATTAATTATTATTTAAATTTAAAAGCTATTTAAAAATATATAAGTTAATTATATTATAAAGCTAATATTTAAAATTATATTTTAAAAGATTAAACCTTTTAGCCTAATATTATATATATTAGAAGATTTAAAAAAATAATAATAATAATTATATAATTATTAAATAATTAAATAATATTTATTAATATAAAGATTAATTTTTAAAGAGATTCTATAATTATTTTAATTTTTTAAAAAAATATTTTTATTTATTTTTTAAAAATAATATAAATAATTAAAAAGTTTTAAAAATCTATTATTATTTGTATCTTATTTCTAAATTTCTAATATATATAATATAAAGCTATAAAGCTTAATCTTTTAAAATATAATCTTAAATCTTTACTTTATAATATAATTAAAGTATATATATTTAAATAGCTTTTAAATTTAAATAATAATTAATTAAATTAAATAAAACTTAATAAATTAAAGTTTTTAATAATTTATTAAAATAAGTATTATTATTATAATAATTATAAAGCTAATATAATTTCCTATAGCTTTCTTTTAATCTTTATTTTTAATTATATATATATATATATAATAATTATAATATAACCTTTAATATTTAATAATATACTTTAGCTTCTTTAAAAAGTTATATATAAAGATATTATTAAAAACTTAAATATATTTAATTTTAAATACTTTAAGTAATAACTATAAGCTATTAAGCTATTTAATTAGCTTAACTTAACTATAATAATATAATTAATATTAATATTTTAATTATTAATATTAATAAAATTTAAATATTATTTAAAATAATATTTTTATATTAATATTATTATTATTATTAATAATAATAATAATAATAATAATAATAATAATAATAATAATAATAATAATAATGATAATAACTTATAAGTATATTTTATTAATTAATAAATAAATTTAATTAATTAAGTATATATATTTTATATAAAATAAAAAAAAAAGCTATAAAGCTTTTATTAAATTACTTATAGTAATATTTTTTAAAAATAATATTAAATAATATTAAAAATAATTAAGGTAATATAAATAAAAATATAAGTAAAGATGAATAAAAATAATAAATAAAGATAATAATATAAAGGAAGAAAGATAAAAAGAAGTATAAAGCTTGAAGATAAGCTTAATTTAATAATATAAAATAAATATAATTTAATAATAATACTTAATACTATTAAAACTTTTATAAATATATATTATAAAATATATATATTATTAAATAATAATATTTATTATTTTTCATTTTTAGATTTCTAATATACATAGCATAAAGTTAAAAAGCTTAATCTTTTAAAATATAATTAAGCTTTAGCTTATTAATAATATAATTAAGCTATATATATTTAAGTAGCTTTTAAACTTAATAATAATTAATTAAATTAAATAAAACTTAATAAATTAAAGTTTTTAATAATTATTAAAATAAATATTATTATTATAATAATTATAAAGCTAATATAGCTTCCTATCGCCTTTTTTTAATCTTTACTTTTTATTATATAAATATAATAGCTATAATAATAATACTTATTATAATAATAATATTATTAATATTAAATAATACCTTTAGCCTTATAGCTATTAATTATGAATAAAAATTCTATAGTTTATTAAATAATATCTTTTATAAATTATAGAAATACTTTAAAGTTATTAAGCTTTTTAATAAGCTTAATTTAATTATAGCTATAAGGCTGCTTTTACTAATTCAATTACTAAGCTTAATAAAACTTAAATATTAGCTAAAGTAGTATTTAATATTTAATAATATAAGCTTATAAATAAGCTTATAGTAGCTTAATTATATTTAATAAGCTTATATAGACTATATAAGTTAAAGTATAAAGCTAGAAGGCTTTAATAATATTACTTATAGTAATACTTTCTAGGGATAGTAGTAATAAGTAATATTAAAGGTAGTTAAGATAATATAAATAAGGCTAGATTAATATATATTAAAAGATAAAAATAATAAGAAAGGATAAAGTATAGGAAGTATAGGGCTTAAGGATAGGTTTAATTTAATAATAGAAAATAAATATAACTTAATAATAATACTTAATGCTATTAAAACACTTATAAATATATATAGTAAAATATATATAATAATAAATTAAATAATAAATATTAAATATTTTATATAAGTTAATATAAAAAATATATATTATAAGATTTATATTAAAAGAAATTATATAGAAAATTATTTTTTATATATAATATAATTATTTTAAATATATAATTATATTTTTTAAATTTATTAATATATTTATAATTTTTTAAAATTATATTAATTAAATATTAAATAATTTTATTTATTTAATTTTTTTTTTATTTTTTTTTAATTTTTTTATTTTTAGAAAATCTAATATATATAGCATAAAGCTAGAAAGCTTAATCTTTTAAAATATAATCTTAAGCTTTAGCTTAATAATATAATTAAATTATATATACTTAAATAATTTTTAAATTTAAATAATAATTAATTTAATTAATATAATTTAATAAATTAAAGTTTTTAATAAATTATTAAATCTTATTATTATAGTATATATAAAAAATAATATAGCTTCCTATAGTTTTCTTTTAATCTTTACCTTTAATTATATATATATATATAAAATTATACTTATAATTTATAACTTATAACTTATAACTTATAATAATAATTATAATTAATAAGATAATAATAATTAAACCTTTAACCTTAAATAATATACTTAATTTAATACTAATAGTCTATAAGTAAAATATTAATTAAATTAACTTAATTAATTTTAATAACTTTTATAAATAGCTATAAGCTATTAAGCTATTTAATTAACCTACCTTAGCTATAATAATATAGCTTTTATTAATATTATAATTATTAATATTAATTAAATTTAAATATAATTTTAAGCTATATTTAAATATTAATTAATATTTTAATAATTATTAATTAAATTTAATCAATATAGCTTATATTTTTTATATAAGGTAAAAGATATTATAAACTTTAGTTTAAATATTAATATATATATAAAGTAATGCTTTTTAAAAATAATATTAAGTAATCCTAAGTATTATTAAGATAGTCTAGGTTAAGTTTTAATTAGATTAATATATATTAAAGGATAAAGATAATAGGAAAGTATAAGGGGAAGTATAGGGCCTTACTATAAGGATAGGATTAATTTAATAATATAAAATATAATTTAATAATAATACTTAATAATATTAAAATACCTATAAATATATATAGTAAAATATATATAATAGTTAAATAATTTTATAAAGATAATTTATATTATATATTTTAATAATGTTTAAGTTTTTTTTTTAAAATTAAAAAATTATATTTAAAATATATTTAATAAATTTTTAAATATTTAAAAATAATTTAATTATATATTAAATTTTTAAAATATAATTTTTATTTATTTATTTTCTTTTCTTATTTTTAGAAAATCTAATATATATAGTATAAAGCTAGAAGGCTTAATCTTTTAAAATATAATCTTAAGCTTTAATTTAATAATATAATTAAACTATATATATTTAAATAGGTTTTAAATTTAAATAATAATTAATCTAATTAATATAAGTTAATAAATTAAAATTTTTAATAAATTATTAATCTAATTAATATAATTTAATAAATTAAAATTTTTAATAAATTATTAAATCTTATTATTATAATATATATAAAAAATAATATAACTTCCTATAGCTTCTTTTTAATCTTTATTCTTAATTATATATATATATATAAAATTATAATTATAACTTATAACTTATAACCTATAATTTATAACCTATACTTATAACTTATAATAATAATTATAATTAATAAGATAGTAATAATTAAACCTTTAACTTTAAATAATATATTTAGCTTAATATTAATAATCTATAAGCGAAATATTAATTAAATTAATTTAATTAATTTTAATAATTTTTATAAATAATTATAAGCTATTAAGCTATTTAATTCGCTTACTTTAGCTATAGTAATATAGCTTTTATTAATATTATAATTATTAATATTAATTAAATTTAAATATAGCTTTAAGCTATACTTAAATATTAATTAATATTTTAATAATTATTAATTAAGTTTAATTAATATAGTTTATATTTTTTATATAAATTAAAAAATATAATAAACTTTAGTTTAAATATTAATATATATATAAAATAATACTTTTTAAAAATAGTATTAAATAGTCCTAAGTATTATGAAAATAGTTTAAATTAAGCTAGATTAATATATATTAAAAAATAAAAATAATAGGAAAAGATAAAGGGAAATATAAAGCCTTATTATAAAGATAGGGGTAATTTAATAATATAAAATATAATTTAATAATAATATTTAATAATATTAAAATACCTATAAATATATATAGTAAAATATATATAATAAATATAATTTTTATAAAAATTAAATTAATTTTTTTAAATTTATGATTTTAATAAAAAATATTAAAATAGATTTTATAAAAATAAAAATAATTTTTAAATAAAAAGAATTAATTATTTATTATAAAATTTAAATTAAACTTTTTAAATTTATTATTTTAATAGAAAATATTAAAATAGATTTTATAAAAATAAAAATAATTTTTAAATAAAAAGAAATTAAATAATATAATTTTAAATTAAAAAAAATAAATAATATTTTATATCTTAATAAAAAACTTTTAAAAAGCTTTTTTATTAATATATTATAATTTTTAAATTTTAATTTAAATAAAAATTAATATATTTAATTGTAATTAAAAAAATTAATATTTAATAATTTTTTAATTAAAAATATTTAAAAGAATTAAATTAAATTATAAAATATTAAATTAAAAAATAATAGTTATTATAAAATTATTTAAATCTTAAAAATATTATATTAGAATTATTAAAAAATTAATAAAAATTTTAATAAATTATAAAAATTTATAAAGCTTTATAAATTAATAAAAAGTAAATAAAAAATAAATAAAATAATATATATATTTTATTTTTTATAATTTTATAATTAAATATAAATTTAAAGAAAATAATTTAATAAATAGATTTTTAAAAAAATTAAATTATATTAAATAAATGAATTAATATTTTTAAAATTATATAATAAAATAAAACTATATTAAAATATAAATTAATATGATAAAATATTCTTATAAATATAATAAATTTAAATTAATTTTTAATTAAAAAAAATAAAATATTTTTAATTTAAAAAAAAATAAATTTATAAAATAATTAAATTTTTTAAAAAATATAAATTAAATAGAAATTATTATTAATTATAAATAATAAATCTTAATTTAAAAAATAAAATAAATTATATTAAAAAAATTAATTTATATAGAATTATTAATATTATATATATTTTGTAATATATATTTATAATAATTTTAATAATTATTAAATATTAATATTAAATATATTATATTTTTAAGCTTTATACTACCCTTTATCTTTTTTCTTTTATATTATTATATTTATTTATTATTATTATTCTTTAATTTATATTATTTTAATAGTTTTTAAGAGTATTTAATATTGCCTTTAGAAAGTATTACTTTATATTTATATTAAAATTTATATTAAAGTTTATAATATCTTTTAACTTATATATAAAATATAAGCTATATTAATTAACTTTAATTAATAATTATTAAAATCTTAATTAATATTTAAATATAGCTTAAAGCTATATTTAAATTTAATTAATATTAATAGCTAAAGTATTAATAAAGCTTATATTATTATAATTAAGTTAAGCTAATTATATAGCTTAAAAGCTTATAGCTTTTTATAAAGCTTATTAAAGTTAATTAAGTTAATTTAATTAATATATTACTTATAGATAATAAATACTAAGTTAAATATATTATTAAAAACAAAAAGTCTTATTATAATTATTATATATATATATATATATATATATATATAATAGAAAATAAAGATTAGAAAAAGATTATAAAAAGCTTATATAGATTTTATATATATTATAATAATAATATTTAATAATTATTAGAAACTTTAATTTATTAAATTTTATTTAATTTAATTAATTATTATTAAATTTAAAAGTTATTTAAATATATATAGCTTAATTATATATTATAAAGCTAAAGCTTTAAATTATATTTAAAAAAGACTAAGCTTCTAGCTTTATCCTAATAGTATTAAGATTTAGAAGTAAAAAAAAAAGGAATAGAATTATTAAATAAATTATTTTTATTTATTATTTTTCGTTTTCGGATTTCTAATATATATAGCATAAAGCTAGAAAGCTTAATCTTTTAAAATATAATTAAGCTTTAGCTTATTAATAATATAATTAAGCTATATATACTTAAATAGCTTTTAAATTTAATTATAATTAATTAAATTAAATAAAATTTAATAAATTAAAGTTTTTAATAATTATTAAAATAGATATTATTATTATAATAATTATAAAGCTAATATAGCTTCCTATAGCTTTCTTTTAGCCTTTATCTTTTATTATATAAATATAATAATTATAATAATAATATTTATTATAATAATAATATTATTAATATTAAATAATACCTTTAGCTTTATAACTATTAATTATAAATAAAAAATCTATAGCTTATTAAATAATATCTTTTATAAATTATAAAAATACTTAAAAGCTATTTGGCTTTTTAATAAGCTTAATTTAATTATAACTATAAGGTTATTTTTATTAATTTAATTATTAAGCTTAATAGAATTTAAATATTAATTAAAGTAATATTTAATATTTAATAATATATACTTATAGATAAACTTATAGTAATTTAATTATATTTAATACGTTTATATAGATTATATAAATTAAAATATAAAGCTAGAAGTCTGTAATAATATTACTTAGAGTAATACTTTTTAAAAATAGTAATAAATAATATTAAAAGTAATTAATATAATATAAATAAAGATATAAATAAAAATAAATAAATATAATAAAGAAAGATTATAATATAAAAAGAAATAAAAAAAATATAAAGCTTAAGGATAAGCTTAATTTAATAATATAAAATAAATATAATTTAATAATAATATTTAATATTATTAAAATTCCTATAAATATATATAGTAAAATATATATAATAATAAATTATTTTTATAATTTATTAAAGAAATATAATTAATAAATTATAAATTATAAAAATATATTAAAATATATTAAAATAATAATAATAAAAATTAAATTAAAAATATTAAAAGTTTTATTAAATTTTAAAAAAAATATTAATTTATATAGAATTTTTATATATTTATTATAATAATTTATTAATTAATTATTTTAAAATAAAGAAATATTAAATTTCTTTAAAAAGAAATTTTAATAAAAAGAAATAAAAAAAGATATTAAATAATATATAAAAAACTATTAAATATATTATAGAATTATAATAAAAAGATATAAGCTTTATAAATAATTAAAATCTTTAAGAAAATTTAATAAATTTATAAAAAGATTACTTATAAATTTTATTATAAGATTATTAAAAATATATTTAAAAAAAAGAAAAATAAATAATATATTAATTATTATAAATAAATTTATAAATAGTTTTTATTTTTTATAATAAATATATAAAATAAAATAAAAAATCTTATTATATTATTTTATAATAAAATAAGTTAATTAAATATTAAAATAATATTTAAAATATTTTATAAATAAAAATTAAATATTATAATTAAAATTTTTATATATAATATAATTTATATATAATAATATAAAAAATATAATAATTAAAATAAATTTAAAGAAAGTATTAGTAAAATATATATTAGATTTTTAAGTATATATTAAAGATAATAATAATAAAAAAGAAATATTAAAAATATAAATAAAAATATAAAAATTATTTAAAGTAAGGAAATATTTAAAAAATTGTTAAAAAACTATAATATAAAAATAAATAAAGTATTATAATTAAAAATAATAAATATTTAAGTTTAAATAAAAAGATTTTATAAGCTTTTTAATAAAAAATTTAAAATTAAAAAAGAAAATTAACTTTAAAATATATAAAATTATTTAAAGTTTTTTAAGAAATTAGCTTTTAAATATATTATTCTATATTTTTAAAAAAATATTTATATATTTATAATATATTTTATATTAATTTATTAAAACTTTAAAATAGAAAAGCTTATTTAAATAAATTATCTTTTATATTTAATTTAAATATTATATATATTTTATAATATATATTTATAGTAATTTTAATAATTATTAAATTACTATTAAGTATATTATATCCTTAAGCCTTATACTTCCCCTTATCTCTTTTCTTTTATATTATTATATTTATTTATAATCTTTATTTCTTAATTTATATTATCTTAATAGCCTTTAAGACTATTTAATATAACTTTTAAAATTAATTACTATAAGCTATATTATTAAAGTCTTATAGCTTTATCTTTTAATTTATATAATTTATATAAATTATATTAATTAAGCTTAATTAATAATTATTAAAAAATTAATTAATATTTAAATATAGCCTTAAGCTATATTTAAATTTAAATAATATTAATAAGTATATTATTAATAAAGCCTATATTACTATAGCTAGGGTAAGCTAATTAAATAGCTTAGAAGCTTATAATTATTACTTAAAGTGCTTAAAAATATATATATTAAAAAGCTTAATAATAGATTTATAGTCTATTTCTTAAAGCTAAAGCTACTTATTAAAAGTTAAAGGTATTATAAAGATAGTAATTATTATATATATAAAAAAGAAAGAAAAAGTATATATATATATATATATAATAAAAGATAAAGATTAAAAGAAAACTATAAGAAGTTTATATAAATTTTATATATATTATAATAATAATATTTAATAATTATTAAAAACTTTAATTTATTAAGTTTTATTTAATTTAATTAATTATTATTAAATTTAAAAGCTATTTAAATATATATAATTTAATCATATATTCTAAAGCTAAAGCTTTAGATTATATTTAAAGAAGACTAAGCTTCTAGCTTTATATTAATAATATTAGGATTTAAAAGTAAAATAAAAAAAATATTTAATTTAAAAAAGAAATAAAAAATAAAAAATTAAAATAATTAAAATTAAAAAAACCTTTTATAAAATAAATAAGCTAATTATAAAAATATAATTAATAAATATTAAAAAAATAACATATAATAATTTATTTAAGAATTTAAAAGAATTTACAAAAAAATATAATTAAAAGAATTATAAGGAATTAATATAGAAAAAAAAGAAATTATAAAAAATATAAAAAGAAATTATTAAATTTTAAAAATAATTATTTAAAATTAAAAATTATAAATAAAAAAAAATTATTTTAAAAAACTTTATTAATAATTTACTATAATTATATAAAAATAATAAAAATAAGATTATTAATTACTTATTTTATTTAATTAAAATATTTATTTTTTTTATTTTTAAAAAGCTTTTTAATAATATTATAATTAAATAAAATATTAATAATATAATAAATAAAAAACCTTATAATAATATTTTAATTAATATATTAATTATTAAATAATTATAAATAAAATATTAATTAAGTAATATACTCTTTATATTAAATAATATTTTAAAAAGTAAAAATTAATAAAAATAAAGAAAAAGAATATAAGAAAATATATATAATATTAAAAAAGAATATAATAATATTAATAAAATATTTAATAATATATAAAATAATTATAATATTATAGTATTTTAAAAAGCTAAATATAATATTCTTATAATATATATTATTAATATATTAAGATTTTTTATAAAAAGTTTTAATTTTTTAAAACTTATTATAGAGAAATATAATAATAGCTATAAGGAATTAATATATATTATAAAAAAAATATTTTATTATTATTTTATATTTTTAAAATAAAAAGAAATTAATATTTATAGATTAAAAATAAGAAATAATTATAATTTAAATAATAAAGGTATTAAAATCTTTATAATTATATATTATTATTAAAATAAAAAAAATATAATTCTTACTTTTTTATTAATAAAAATAATATATATTAATTATAGAATTTATTTTCTTTTTTTTTTACTTCTAAATCTTAATACTATTAGCATTAAGCTAAAAGCTTAATCTTCTTTAAATATAATTTAAAGCTTTAACTTTATAATATATAATTAAACTATATATACTTAAATAGCTTTTAAACTTAATAATAATTAATTAAATTAAATAAAACTATTAATTATAGAATAAATATATATTATTTACAGAATTTCTTTTAAATAGGATATAATATAATAATTCTTAATAAAAATATAAATTATTAATTTAAAATATAATATATAATATTAAATATTTTAAATAAGATATTTAAATAAAGGCTATGAAAGAATAATAAGCTTATTATAAAATATTATAAAAAATAATATAAACTTAAAGATATTATAAAAAAATAATATTTATAGCAAGAATAATAATAATAATACTTATAAGTAATTTTATAAATATAAAAATATTTATAAGAATAATAATATATTATATATATTTTATAATATATACTTATAGTAATTTTAATAATTATTAAATATTAATATTAAATATATTATATCTTTAAGCTTTATATTTCTTTTTATCTTTCTTCCTTTATATTATTATACTTACTTATTATCTTTATCTCTTAACTTATATTCTCTAATAGCTTTTAAGATTATTTAATATTACTTTTAGAAAATATTATTTTATATTTATATTAAAGTTTATATTAAAGCTTATAATATCCTTTAGCCTATATATAAAATATAAACTATATTAATTAAGCTTAATTAATAATTATTAAAATATTAATTAATATTTAAATATAGCTTAAAGCTATATTTAAATTTAATTAATATTAATAGGTAGAGTATTAATAAAGCCTATATTACTATAGCTAGGCTAGGCTAATTAGATAGTTTAAAAGCTTATAGCTTTCTATAAAGCTTATTAAAATTAATTAAGTTAATCTAATTAATATATTATTTATAAATAATAAATATTAAGCTAGGTATATTATTAAAAGTAAAAGGTCTTATTATAGTTATTATATATATATATATATATATAAATATATATAAGAAAGAGAGAAAGAATATATATATATATATATATATATATAATAAAAAATAAAGATTAAAAAAGATTATAAAAAGCTTATATAGATTTTATATATACTATAATAATAATATTTAATAATTATTAAAAACTTTAATTTATTAAGTTTTATTTAATTTAATTAATTATTATTAAGTTTAAAAGCTATTTAAGTATTTATAGCTTAATTATATATTATAAAGCTAAAGCTTTAGATTATATTTAAAGAAGACTAAGCTTCCAGCTTTATACTAATAGTATTAGGATTTAAAAGTAAAAAAAATAAATAAAAATAATAATAATAAAAGTATTTATAAAAATAATAATAAGAATATATATAGGAATAAGAATATACATAAGAATATATATAAAAGTAAGAATTAAAAATACTATAGGAATAAAATTAAAACTTAATAAAATAATAAAAATAAAGAAAAAATTAGTAAAAATAAATTATTTAATATTAAAAATAAAATCTTAAAAAATATATAATAAGAAATAATTATTATAAAATATTAAAATTAAAGAAAAGTTAATATTAAAACCCTAGGAATTAATAAAAAGATTAAAAGTATTTTATATTTATTTAAATATAGTTATTTAATACTTAAGTATAATAATATATAAAGACTTATTAATAATAAGTTAAGAAAAAGTAAAAAAGTAATTTATATTATAAAATATAATTAATAAAAAAAAGAAAATTCTTTAACTTACTTAATAAATAGAAAGGAAATATAAAGGAAAAGGTAAAAAGAATAATTAAAATAATATAGCTTTATATATTAAAAATAATATTATCTTTTTATTTATTTAAATCTTAGCTAAATAAAAAAGTAAAATAAATATAAATAAGAATATTTATATTCTATAAAAGCTATTCTTTATAAAAAAAAAATAAGATTTTTTCCTTAGTAAAAAGTAATAAAGAAATTAATTAAATTATTAAAAGCTTTTTACTTAAAACCTTTATATTTAAAAAGTAATAAAAGAAATATAAATATAAAAAGATTAGCCTTTATATATTTCTTTTTCTTTTTTAAAAAAAATATTATTATAATTATAATTTATAATACGTGAAAGGTATAATAAGCTAAGTAAGTATATAAAGGTAGGTTTCTATTCATATAGTAACTAAAGCTTAAATTCTTTCTTAAGTATAATTATTCGTAGAGAACTCATAGGGTACTTATAATAGATCTACTATATAATTATATATAATTCTATAATCTATAAGGTATTATAACTATCCCCCCTTTTCTTATAATATATCCTTACATTATTACTTAATAAGTCTTAATATTACTATACTAATTATAATAATAAATACTAATTACCTTACGATAATATATTTATCTATAAGTATATTCTAAATCTACTTTTCTTTCTTTTTTAGATTATTATTATTTATATTTTTATTAATTAGTAATACTTATAATAATACCTCTTATTTATATATTAATAAATACTTTTATCCTCGTAATATTATTAAGAAAAAGAAAAAGTATATAAAGGCTAATTGCTTTTAATCCCTATTGCTAGTATATAAGAATAAAATAGAAAAAGAATTTAATAAATTTCTTTTTATTTTTTCTACTTTTACTTTTCTTATTATTCCCTTTAATTAGGTTACTCTCCCCCTTTTACTTATATCTTACTATAAATAGTTTTTATATAATACTAATATTCTATCTTAAATATATATTTCTTTTTTTATTAATTAGGATTTTAATAATAAAAATAATATTATTCTTTTAATAAAGTAAGACTTTATTATTCTTTTTATATTTATTATTCCTATATTTATATTTTCTTTCTAGCTCTATAATATATTAAGGAATTATCCTTTATCTTTTTTTCTTTACTAATTATATTTATAATATAGATTATCTTAACCTTTTTTTATAAAATATTATTAATATTTTATAAATCTTTAAACTTAAGCGTTAAATTATTTCTTTTATATAAGTATAAGATATTTCTACCCTTTTCGTAAGTCTTTAAAGTTTAAGTATTAGTTTTATTATAATTTTAATATTTTAATATTATCTTTTTACTTTTTATAGGTTTTTAAAGTATATCTTTCCTAATAATCTTATTATTTTAACTATTGCTTTTTTCGCTTTTATAGCTTTATTTATTCTTATTCTTATAATAGTTCTTTTTATTCTTACTTTAATTCTTATTCTTACTTTTATAGTAAAGGGTATTTTTATTCTTAAAGTAAAAGAGACTCTTATTCTTATAATAGATTTTATATTAATCTTTACTTTTCTTTTATAAAATTTTCTTATAGCTTTCGTAGACTTTTCTTAACTTTTATTATTATATTTTTTATATATTAATTAATATTATATATAGTATTTACGTTTTATAATATATTTTTTTATAGCTAACTATAGAAATAAATCTTATTTTATAAAAATTCTTTATATTCTTTATTTTTAATATATTATAAGCTTTTATTATTATTACTCTAAAAGTAATAAGACTTATATTAATATTACTATAATAATAGTTAGTAATAAGGATAAGTTAAACTAACTTATTTCTTAAATTATAAATATTTTATTTACTTATTAAATATCTTTTCCTATCTTTTCTCTTACTATTAGTATTTTAAGTAAAAAAAATACTTATTTCTTTTTCTTTTTTAAAAGTATTTAATAACTATTTATTACTTTTTCTATATATTTTTATAATAATTTCTAAAAAGTAAAAATAGTATATTATTATTCTTTTAAAATATATAGTTTAGCTAGTAAATAAATTACTATTAAGGCTTTAGATTATTATAATAAGGAAATAGCTTATTGCCTCGAAAGTCTTTTTTTTAATATTACTACCCTCCCTATAGATACTATATATATTTTCTTTTTTCCTTTTTTTAACTTTTCTTTTTTCCTTTTTTTAACTTTTCTTTTTTTATTAATTTAATCTTAAACTCTAAGTTAAAAAATCGCTTACTTATTATATTTTATTTTTTCTTTATTAAAGAATAATCTTTAATATTCTAGCTAGAATTCTTCTATATCTTTATTTATTTATTATATTATTATAATTTTTCTTAAGTAAGGTATTCCTATTAGCTTTTCTTATATTAAATATAAGTAATATATAGAATAAATAAATTAAATAATAATTTAATATATTTTAATTAAGATAATATTAATATAAGTAGGATTTATAAAGGTTTAATAAAATAGTTTTTACTTTTAGTTTTTAGTTTTAAGTAATTTACCTTTAGGATTTAATAATCTTTTTTTTTATATTTTTCGTAATCTTTTTCTTTTTTATATTAATATCTTATAGTTTTTTTAATTATACTTTTTCTTTTAAGCTTTTTTAAATTCTTAAATAAATTATTATATATTATTTATATTTTCTTTTAATACTTATTAATTATATTCTAATAGCTAGCTTACTTATTTTATAAAGTAATATTTTTTCCTATAGAGGATTTTCTTAGCTTTAATCATTTCGATTTTTTATTTTTTATTTTTTTTTAAGTTGAGTATAGGAAGTAATTTACTTAAGTAGTCTTTTTTATTCTAAGGTTTTAATAGGCTAATATAGAATATATTATAAATATATAAGTATTTTTTTTAAAAATATAAGGTAATATATTTAAAAGCTAATTTTTTAAAAGATTTTAAATAATCCTATATATCTTAAAGCTAACTTTTTCTTTTTCCCTTTTAGTCTTAAGTTCTTTATCGAAAAGCTTATAAGATTTCTTTATTTAAATTTAAATATTTAATATTTTTAATTATAATATTTTACCTATCTTTATATTATAATTTCCTAATAGTTTTCTAAATACTTCCTTACTTTAAATAATTTTTATATTCTTATTTATATTTCTAATACCTTTTTCTTATTATTATCGTCTTTAATATATAATTAAAAATCTAGTTTATATTTTATTAATACTTTATTTAAGCTTATCCTAGTTATTATATTCCTTATACTATTATATATAAATTATACTATATATAATAACTTTAGCTATAATGCTTAATTCTTACTTATAAAGTATTTTAAGTATTATTTTAATATTTAATTAATCTATTCTATTTATTTATCTATTTAAAAGTAAAATACTATAAATAATTATTACTTAATCTTTAATATATAATATATTTTTAATTAGAACTCGCTTATAAATACTAAGCTTTAATTTAAGATAATTCCCTTTAAGGTCTTATAAATAAATTCTATTTTATTATAGAATAATATAATAAGATCTTTTACTTTATTTTATATATTTATTATAAAAAATAAAAAGTATTTTATATATTTATTTATAATAATTAATATATTATTTATTTTTTTTTCTTTTAAATATACTTTTAGTAATCTTATAATAAAGTCTATAGTTAATTCCTCTATAAGTTTATTAAGTTTTTTTAAAAACTCTAACTTTCTATAAAGCTTATATCTTTTTATTATAATTCTTTAATATACTTAATAATCTTTTATATATTACTTAATATTTCTCTTTATTTACTTTTATTAGAATTTCTTTTTAAAGAAATTTAATATTCTTTCTATTTTAAAATAATTAATTAATAAATTATTATAGTAAATATATAGGAATTCTATATAAATTAATATTTCTTTTAAAATTATTACTTTCTTTTAAAATTTAATAAGATTTTTAATACTTTTAATCTAATTTCTATTATTATTATTCTTTATTATTTTAATATATTTTTATAACTTATAATCTATTAATTATATTTCTTTAATAAGCTATAAAAATAGTTTATTTAATAAATTTATATAAGCTAATTTTTTTAATATAACCTATCTTACTTTTTAAATCGAGATTTATTATTTATAATTAATAATATCTCTTATTTAATCTAAATCTCTTTAAGGATTTAATTATTTTATAATCTTATTCCCCCTTTAAACTAAAGGTATCTTACTTTTTAAAAATATCTTATCTTATTCGAGCTAAAAATAAATTTAAACTTATTATACCTATAAGGATATTTTATTATATTAATCTATACTTTAATATATTCTTATTTTACTATATAATTCTAAGAATATTAGTTTATCTATTATAAGTTTTTCCCTAATATAGTCTAGCCTTTTCGAAAGTCTATCTATTAGGTTACTTTTCTTAAGCTTATATTTAATTATAAAATTATAAAAAGTAAGGTATATATATTACCTCGCTTACCTCCTATTTAATTTCTATAAGCTTATAAAACTCTATAAGTTTTTATAATCTATTAGGATTTCTATTAGCTCTTTAATACTTTTAATATAATACTTTTAATATTTAAATAATTCTATAATAATTATTATTTCTTAATCTAGCGTTCTATAGTTTAATTTAGCTCTTTTAAATCCCTTTAATTAGAAAGCTATTAAATACTACTTCTTTTTTTTATTTAATTAAAATAAAATACTTACTATAATATAATTAAATATATTTATTTCTATCCGAATTAGAGCTTAAAGGTTATAATATATTAATAAAAGGGCTTTTTAAAAGGTTTTTATTAATATATAGAATATTACTTATTCTTTTTAATTTAGAACTATACTATTTAATTTCTTTTTATTTATATTTCCTTTTATAAGCTTATATAAAGGTCGAATTATTTTAAAGTAATTAATAATAAACTAATAGTAAAAGTTATAAAATCTTAAGAATACCTAGATCCTATAGTAAGTAATTAGTTTTTTTTACTTAAAGATTATCTTTACTTTTATAAGGTTTATTTTAATATTTTTTATTAAAATAATAAACTTAAGGAATTTAATTTAATCTTTATAGAAACTATACTTTAAAGGCTTAGCGTATAGCTAGGCTATCTTTAAGTATTTAAAGATTTATTAAATATATTTTATATATAATTCCCTAGTCTTAAAGAAGATTAAGATATCATTAAAGTATATAATATAGATTATATCTATAAAATTATTTAATATTTAATTAATATAATTTAAAAAGGTTATAAATATATTAATAAATCTAAAAGGTATAATTATATATTTAAAATAGCTATATTATATATAAAAAATAATTTTTTATTTATTTCTTTCTTTAATATAGATCTTATAATAAATATTTTTTATATTTATTTTTATAAAGTATTTAATACTTATTATTTAATTTATAATCTTTAAAATAAAAAGTAAGGAGTAATAATTCTTAATTATTATTTTATTTAATCCTTTATAATTAATATATAATTAAAGACTTCTATTTTTCTTAAGTATAAATAGAATAAAAGCTATAGCTAAGCTTTTAGATTCTTTAATCTAGCCTAACTTTAAGTTATTATTAATATATTCTCTTAAAGTATATAATTTAATAAGTAATAGTAAATAGATAAGTCTATAAAGTAAGCTCTTGCTTTCTTTAATATTAATTATATAATCTATAGCTTTATAATATAAGATTATTATAATATTATCTATATTAAATATATCTTTAAATCTATTAAACTTATTAAAGATCCTTTTTAATATATTTTTATTTTTTTCTTTATCGGGAAGTAATATAAGTTCTTAAGGTATAATTATAATATAAATATATACTTAATTCTAATACTTTTTAAATATATTTTATAATTTATATAATTAAATTATATTTTAATTAATTTTAAATTACTATTCCCTTTTAGCTATATTAAAATAGATTTAATATTTTTCTATTATAATTATTAATAAAAAGATAAGGTTAATTATTTTAGAATTATTATAGTATATATTAATATATAGCTATATAAATTCTTTAATTATACTTCTTAAATTAGTAATTTTAAGTAAGATTTCTTAAACTCTTTAAGTTTATAAGCTATTCTAATTAATATTTATAAAAATAAGTATTAAAATATGGCTTTTTTTTAATTTATTTTCTTTTATAAACTTAATATTAATAAAGTTAATTTTTATATTATTATTTAAATTAATAATAACTTTTTAAAGCTTTTTTTCCCTTAGACCCTAGCTTTAATATAAATCTTAAGGGATACTTTAAATATAAAAATTAAAAAAAGGTCTTTTACTTTAACCTTTTTCTTTTTCCTTTAATCTTTATAGAAGTTTATTATATTTTTAATATTTATAAATACTTATTCCTTAAGTAAGAATTACTTTAATAATAATAATATTTAATAAATTTATTATCTTTTCCTAAAGGGTTCTTAAAAGTATAGTTTTTTTCTTTTTATTATCTACTTTAATTTTAATATAATATTAATATTAATTAAAAATTACCTAATTTTTATTTCTTAATAGCAAGTAGTCTAGTATCTTAATAAGTATTTACTTTCTTCCTCTTACTAGCCCTTATAGATTGCTAGAACCTCTTAGCTATTTATATTATTTCTACTTTTATCTTTAATAATAAAAATATATATAAAAGTATATATTATTAAATATTATTTTATAATTTAATATAGAATCGAGAAATATATTTATTTTTAAAGAATAAATAAAAATATTTCTTTAAAGAATTAAAGTAATTATAGAATTCCTTTAAAGATTAATTTTTATATTAATATATATTATTTAATTATTTAATAATTATATAATAATAATTATTTATATTTTTTAGAAAAATTAAAGTCTATTTTTTAAAAAAACTTTAATTATTTTTTTCTTTTATTATTCTATATTTAAAAGGAAATCTTTAAAGTATTAATCCTATCTCGTATAATATTTATACTTTATATAATTTAAAGCTAGGAAAATCTTTTTTAAATCCTTTTTAAACTATTTATAATTTCCTTTAAATATATATTATAAATCGCTTAATTATTCTTTATATTTTTAATAATTAATTAATAATATAAATTTTAATATATTTTTAATTTTAACTTTATTATTATTATTATTATATAAAAAGTCTTAAGGCTATTATTTATATATTAATAATATAATTTTAAGCTTAAGAAATTATATTATTAGTTTTTAATATAATTTAACTTTTTATTATTAGAATTATTAAAGCTTTTATAGTTTTACTATAAGAACTTTCTATTTTTTTATTTCTTTTTTAAATTATATAATATTAATTATTTTATTTACTTATCTTCTATTTATTAAAAAGGTTTCTTTTTTAATAATTAAGGTTTTTATTATAATATTTTCTTAAGGTTTTTTTTTTAACTCGCTTTAAAGGTTTTCTTTTAACTTATTAAAATTCTACTTTAATCTAATTTAAAAATCGCGTCTTAATATCTTCCGAAAGTCTTACTATTATATTAATATTTTATCTCGTTTTCGCTATCTTATCTTAAATAGCTTATTTAATAAAAGCTTTAGAATTATAATATATAAAAGGTATAATAAGCTAAGTAAGTATAAGAAAGTAGGTTTCTATTCGTATAGTAATTAAAGCTTAAGTTTTTTCTTAAATATAATTATTTATAGAAAACTCGTAGGGTATTTATAGTAGATTTACTATATAAACGTACGCGACTCTATAATCCGTAAGGTATTATATAATTAATAATTAAAAATTAAAAAAGAAAAACTATTATAAAAAATTTAAAAGATTAAATAATTAATAATATAAATAATAATAATTTTTAAAAAAAAAAATACGAAAAGTATTTATAAATAAATATAATACTATAAAATACTTAATATTTATTTTAATAATTAATATAATAATATTATAAATTATTAAATAATAATATAAAAATATTTTATAAAAAAAGAAAAGATAATTATAATATACTTTAAGTTATTATATTACCTAAGGTTATATAATAAACTTATTAAGAATACCTTAGGAGTTTTCTATAAATAATTATACTTAAGAGAGAACTTAAGCTTTAGTTACTATACGAATAGAGACCTACCTTCTTATACCTACCTAGCTTATTATACCTTTCACGTATTATAATAAGCTTAGTCGGGTGGGAATATTGTCGGGTTTATCGATTAGAATTTAAGCCGTTGCTGCTAACATGTTTTAGGCTAGACTACCGAGCAGCACCTAGTTAGCGTCTATGACTATTCCAGATTTATGTCGCGAGCGAATTTTGATTGGAGCACCGTAGCCTTGCTAAATTTAGGCGCTGCAAGGGTAAGGACGTCGAGCAAAGGGAGAATTTATATACAATGAGATTTTCCCGTCTCTACCACCTTTCAAACTCACTCCATGCCGACTTTTTATTCTCACTCTTATTTTTTGCCCAAGAGTTGATCGAATTTCTGAAATATCGCTATAGCCCCCAGCAGAATATCCGAACCAGCAGCATGCGTGATCTACCAACGGTAGTATTCATCCCAGGCGCCTGGCATAAGCCCACATGCTACAGCAAAATCGCCAAAATCCTCCAAGAGGAGCACGAGGTCCGATGCGTCCTGGTGACGCTCCCTTCAACGACGGGAAACCCAGCCGCAACCTTCAAAGATGACCTCGACGCCGCGCGTCAAGCCATATCCGCAGAAACGACCAAGGGAAATGACGTCGTGCTCATCGCTCATTCCTACGGCGGCCTCGTGGCCAACAGCTCGATCAAAGGATTCTCCAAACCCCGTGGAGGAACAGTCGTCTCTGGCCAACAACCCGAGGACCGCGGCCACGTCATCGGGCTCGTCCTCATAGCGTCGGGCTTCACCTTGACCGGGTTCGCCTTCATGGATCCGTTCATGGGGCGCGCGCCACCCTTCTTTCGCGTCAACAAAAAGACTGGCTATGCCGAGCTCGTGCCTGACCCCCGCGACTTCTTTTACCACGACTTGAGCGGGGAAGAGGCTGAGTACTGGGCCTCGCAGCTCACCCCGCAGAGCCTCAAGGCGTTGTTCGAAGGTGGCGAGCATTCGTATTCTGGCTGGCTGGATGTGCCGGCGTGGTACATTGGCACTGTCGAAGACGTCGGTTTGCCGGTCGTGGCGCAGCGGATGACTGTCGGTATGGCGAGGGGGATGGGTGCCGACGTGCAGCATAGGGAGCTTCAGACGAGCCACTCCCCATTCTTGAGCCAACCGAAAGACACGGCGAGTATAGTGTGGGAAGCTTTGGCGGCTTTCATGGGAGCTTCTGGTGACGCTCATTCCAAGGCGATGCGAGGCAGCGGAATTGTCCCGGAGCCGAGGCTCACGAAGCCTTTGACTTGGTTTCGATACGGCCTGCCATTGCTCTTTGGTCGGATTCTTGGCAAGCTTTGCCTAATGTTTCAATGGACTCGAAAGTTGAGGTGGGGTAAGAATTGACCAGACGATAGTCTTCTCCTACCTTTTGTGCCTTTTGTAATATATGTACACAAGCGTAATTTTCAATGATCTCCTCTCCGATAACCACTGGGCCTATGAGCTGCAGACCTATTTACTGTAAAAAGTAAATCACGATATACGGTTTATTAAATCTCTTCAAGTTTACAAGATATCAAGTCTAGATAGCTTCATCAAAAATAGCGAGGTTAAAGCCTTGGGCGTGTTTTAGGTGAGGTAATATAGGATGTAGCTTACAATCAAACTGAGATTGATAAGAGAAAACAATCCTATCTAGCGCGTCTCCGGCTGCTTGTTACAGGTAATGTACTCGGCTCGCCCATGTCAAAATGATTTCGTAGAACCGTTTCAGGCGATGGCGGTCCGGCGTTGCCCGCCCTATTCAAAGTGTCGTGTTTGACGCCCTCTCCGGGACTTGGCTGCGCGATGCCTCCAAACTTTTCCAACAGCACGTGGTATGTCTTATCGTTGGTATCGGAGAGCATAAGATGAAAGTGGTCCGATACTATGTACAGGCGACAGGTTCGGGGAAGTTGACGATACTCCTTTTTAACATCGACCATCTTGTCGAACTTTCTGTTTGGATCCGCTAAACGGGCACATGTGAGGATCAATGAGGAAATGCCAGCGGCCAGAGCCGTGGCAACAGAGCTCCCCGATATCCTTAACAGCAGTCAGCTAGAAGAAATGAAACCTTCTCATGCAACAAACTCTAGGAAACTTGTGGCGGGTAATGGAGTGGGACAACGCTTAGGTCGTGCAACTGTTCTTTTTTGCGGACCAAAAGCCGAAAACTTACTTCTCCTCTGACTTGATGAAAGGTACGACACCGGCCGGCACGTTTTGACCACGTAGCTTGTAGCTATATGATTCTGGTTTAATGTCGCGTACAAGCTTGCCGTATTCGTCGCAGGCGGCAAGCACTAGGAGCGCTTTGCATTGATCTTTGTAGCTCGCAGGATAGGCAGACTGGATCCTGGATCCTTCGTCGTGTGTGCTGCATGTCATGACTATGCCCGCCTCGCCGGCCTCGATGATCTTGTCCCTCATTATATTTCCTGGGTCATCCCCAAGAACAAAGCTCATCGAAATGATGTCGACATCTTCATCCATAGCCCATTGAATGGCCTATTAGGTTGTGTCAGAGCCAGTCCAGAACAAAGAAAAAAAGAAATAATGGCCAAGAAAACAACAATTCAAGAGTGAGTGCAGAGCGATGCTAAGACAGACCTTTGCGACATTCTTGGCATTGATGCCGAACGCATCTTCGGCTACTCTGGCCACATAGAGTTCACAAAAGGGGTCGATGGCGCATATGAGGTTCGCCATTTGAGTTCCGTGTGGATCTGAGGGGAATTGCCATGGACTGAAGTTGAGATTGCCGTCGACAAAAGATCTGCCACACTTGATGCGTGACCAAAGGCTGTTTTCACCATCCTCTTTTCGCTTCTTTCACGCGTAGTATCGCATTAGTGGGATCGTCACCGAGGTTCAGGTCATCCATAGCTTACGGCTTCTGAATCTGTCCGTTCCCCATTTGTCCTTGCTGACGTCTCGGCGCCTGCCTGCTTGGAAACGGGAGAAATGCTTAGGACGCCATTATCCAGTATGGCTACCTTTGTTGGTTTGTGCGAAGCCCCCTCCTGCGCCTGGTTTCTTTTTTTCACAAATACGGCGAGTTTTGTGAGCCAATCGGCGAGTGCGGGCGACAACCGATGGGCGCTGCCACCGAGTGGATTAGCCTTAGCTCAAAAAGGGTCAACATGTTCTTAATTTTCATTCCCGGCGTTAACCAGGGGAATAGACTTGCATCTTACTCAGGTCTGCAACTGATGGGCTAGGATACCACGCGACTTCGATAGGTTCGAATGACTTAATCTTGCGTCCATCTTCCTTTTGGGTTCGCTTGGTGAGTTCCTGGTTCTTGTACCGGATGTATTGAAGCAATGTCTTGACCTGGCCTGCTGTACAAGTTTCCTGGAGGTTCACCTAGTTGGCACCATACGAAACAATGGGACTAAGGGTGGGGAGATGAACTCAACTCGAATGACGTGAATTTTGAGCTTGGTGAGCTAAACGTAAGCGATGTGATGGTTAGCATACCCAGTGTAGACAGTGAAGACTTGCCACGAACGAAGCGCATTAGCCCTAAGCATGGCACTAGAGACGGGCGGTAGGTTCTGGCAGACGTGTACGACGCTTCCAAAAAGAAATAGGTTGACACTGACCTCTCTTAGCGACTCAACGCCTTCGCCATTGCTGAACCAGTGATCGATGGCTGCTCGCTTGCCGCTTGAATACAGCCAGAGCTCTCTGATCTCTTCTTGCTTCTTGGAATCTTTGTTGCTACAGAAAATAGAGATGGAAAGATCGATTACTTTCCAGTCAAGCACTTCGACCTTGAACCTCTTGACGTACTCGGCCATCTTCATGTCGTCGTGAGGGTTGACTAAGCGGTCTGGCACCGTGAGCTTGATAATCTTGGTCACCTTCTTGTCTGATAACCAGTCGAGGACCCTGAACACCTCATCGTGACTCCTTCTGAGGTTCATGTTCTCCGTATAGGCTTCCCTGTCTGCTACCATCGTATCCAGCTGCGGAAACGCTACGTATTTGAGCGTGCGCTCATACCGATGCATCCCTCGTTCGTTGTCTTTATCCTGGACTATCAAGGAGTCCACGATGTCGGATATTCGATACGTCGCCGAATTGAATCGCGATATGTCGAAACAGAGATCGTCGACTGTGAGGAGGGTGAATCTGTTAGAGAATATGGTCGTTGATATACGTCTTTTTTCTTGAATCTTTTTTTTCGAAAGATCGGAGTCGCCTCATCGTTCGAGTACATCATGTGAAGGGTTTTGAGTTAGGATTTAACTTACATGGTTCTATAAAAGAGCGAAAGGTTTAGCAAGGCCAGCAGAAATCGGTAATAATGAAGGGTTAGTTAGATCTAGGTGAACAAGGGGAACGGTGTATCGTACCATGCGACCTATGGAGAATGTCGGGCAACTTGTCCATGTCCAACTCATGAATCATCTTGGTGACAATCAAGTTGCGAATCGTAGCCCGGTCACGCTGATTCGTATCGGAAAGAGAGGGCTGCGGAACGAAGTGCCCTTCGCCATTGTCCCCTTTTTGCCATTTCCTGTTGTTGTACCAGAGGGGGTACCTATCATTCTTACCATCTTCCGAGGTATACCGCGGAACGACTTCCTCCCTGCTCAAGGCGTCAGGGTAGTCGTCGACAAATATCCGGACAAAATCGACCTTTTTGTGTAGCACCGCCATGTGGAGCAGCCATGGCTTGCTGCATTCGACCCAATCGTCGCCGTTCTCTTCTTTCCAGGCCTTCCAGATCTGCGTCAGATTCCGCCTGATAATTTCCTCTATCACCTTCTCATCGAGTGCGTCTGGCGCAACTCTGCGCACGAGGTATTCAACAATCTTTAGCCGGCAATTGTCTTCCTTGCTTCGTACAGAGTCTCCGGCTCCCTCCAAGTTAACTGGCTGATCGAGTCTCTCCAAGGCTTCGGCGATGCGGTTACCGGTAATCGGTGTCTCTTTATCGTGCTCGAGAAAAGCTTCTACGATACTGTCCCACCCGTTCTCGAGGGCTCGGTCAAAAGACTTGTCGTTGGCTGCAATTTGGGGCACCTTTAGGAGCTCCTTCAGCGTCTCGAGTGGCGTGTCTGTGGCCTTCTGAGCCAGTGACAGTGGAGTTTCGCGCGAATCTTCATCCTTGAATTGGACGAGTTGGAGCTCCGTCATTCCGCTGAGAGGATGACCTTGCTCACCCTTGTAATGAGCAAGAAGACCATCTATCTTGGAGCGCATGAGTCCGATGATGCCGTGCTTTCCCATCTTGGCCGCTAGGTTGAAAGGAATGACCTGTTCTTCCGTTTTGTGTTTTCGCGAGTTCTTGCACTTCCGAGTGAGAGAGTTCCTCAAGTCCGGGCAGGGATTGCCTTTGCCCGGGCTGAGACACACAAAGGCGAGTTCCGGATAATTGTCGACGATAACCCCAATCGTCGCATCCGCAGCTTCACGGTTGTCCCTCTCTCTGGTTCTCAGGGCCTTGACCAATATGAGCCATCGTAGACAATGGTCCATGTGTTCATCATCTCCCTCGTTGCTTGGATTCAAGAAAGGTGTGACTGTTTTGATGAACAATTCCTTGTTCTCTTTGAGGCTCGCGTATTTCTCGGCCATGTCATCAAATATCTCGGATCCTAGGGAGTCGAGCTTTTTCGTCTTGCCTACTTTGCTGAGATTGCTGCGTAGACTTTGGAGCACATCTGAGTCACAGATACCGCCATTGTTGCTGGTCAATCCTTTGACGTCCTTGGTGCCATTGACGGCATCCCTGAAAGTCGGCGGCGTGCTATGGTTGTTGGACACGGTGGCAGGGCACATGTTTGTTGGATGCGGCAGATAAGGTAGGACATGTGGGATGGATGACACATAATAGATGTTCATGCTGAAACGAACCTGTCTTTCTTTGCCTTAGATATATTTCGCAATTGATCAAGGCCGCCTTGCCCTCCTCCGGGAAGTAACATATTAGGTAATGGTATCATGCGGCAATGCGGCCATCACAGTGGGGGTTATCAAGAGGTCGCACAACCTGTGGAGCGCTTACTCACACTGAATCTCGTAGTGTCACACTGCTTCGTAGGTACCTAGTGAACAGTTGACGGCGCAATAAGATTACTTTATTGTCGGTCTTACCTAAATAATTGCCCCTCCTAATTACGAGGACCCATTCTTATAGAATGTCACGCCATGTATCTACCTGGTACAGGGATTTAGGGGCGATAGGCTTTGCGGAATGATGCATGATCATCCAGGCTCGCTTGTACCGACTACATGTATACATGACGGGCGGGATCTAGCAAGGTTGAGAGCTGCTCCAGCGCGGGCCGTTGACAAGCAAGCTCAAGGCCCGCAGGGGGAGTTCGAAGATTCTTTTCCGCAACGTCTTGGGATTTTAGTCTCTCACATTCGCACGGATATAATTAGGAATATTGTAGTAGGAGAGTTATTCAAGGTCATGATAAGAATGTAACGAGGGGATCAAAAATCCGTTGCTGACGCACAGCGTAGTTAGCAAAGCTGCTACCAGAGGAAGCGTTCTGCTCGAGGCAGCTTTCTTCGACCGCGAGGGCTGCTGTGAGAGGATGGGAGCCTGTCCCACCTTCCTTCAGTTTACCACCCTCACCCCACCTTCCTATACTGATGTTGCCGCTGCAGCTATAAGCAGGCGCTCCTTCCTTTTTGACCTCGCAACTAGATGTGTTGCTGTGTAATTGGAAGGAACCACCCTTTTTGCGACTTAAATTCGGCAACAAGCTCTAAACCTGGCCTGCCCCATAGCGGCTCTCCGTCATCAATAACTTCAATAACTAGCTATAGTAACTTCCCCCTCTCGTTGCCCTCACGAGAAGACAAAACGCCCCGTAAGAAGCAATTCCGGTAGCTGCGCTTCACCTCCAGCAATACTGCATTAGCAAAGCTGCTGCGCACCTTTGCCCAGCTAACCCTTTCAACAATTGTTGCTGTGGAATACCATCTCTCACCATCCAGGCCTACAATTTTCCGTGCCTCTCCCACCCGGCTGCAGCCCATGAGTGTGGTTCAGCGCCTATTGACTCAGAGGCAGGAGAGCTTGTGCCGCCCGCGTTAAAGCCCGTTGCAGCTCGACAATGTGCCAATCCTGCTCTGCAATGCGGGCCTCGGCTCGTGCAGCACGGTCTTCCAGCGCCACCAGTCTACTGTTGTAGCAAAGGTCGGATGGCGGAGGCGCAGCAACGGTAGCAACAATGTCCGGGTTGCGTGCTTGAGACTTTATGTCATCATCTAAACTGGGTTGCCTTGGCTCCTGCAATGGGGTGGGGCTGTAAGCAGCAGCTACTGCAGCCGTCGTGTGCTCGCCAGTCTCGACCCCTTCTGCAACAGCTTGCAAAGGCTTGGACTCGGGTTGTTCTGCTGTCGCCTTTGGTGCCTTATCCCACACCCATTTTTTCAGCCACTGGGGGCTCAGCTCTGTGCTGTCACTGGGGTCCAAAAGCTTCCCAAGGTTGTCTAGGTCAATATCTTTGATAATGTCGCTGCCCTCAGCGTGACAGTTGTCTCTAGATCCCGGCCTTGGCGTGGCCCTCCAATAGATCCTGTCGCCCCCCTTCTGGTTGAAAAGACGCATATTCCGGTGAACAGTCTTGCTCATGGTGCTCGTGTCGGCGATGATCCTTATCTCGACCCGATAATGAGCTGACGGTGGTCTCGAGAACAAAGCGGCAACGCGGAGCTCAGGGGTGATGCCGTGTCTAAGCCGCTCGTTCTGGGATACCTGCCACAAGACCCCATTTGGAGATGCCTTCTTGTGCTTGTTGTATTTCTCCGAGGACCTGCCACATTCGGCGTATTCCTCGTCCCATTCAACTTCTCTTGCCCCATCCAATTCGAAAGCTATCTCCGGGCCTGCAGCCCCGGCTCCGAGCTTGACACTGGGCGCCACGTTGATCCGCCTGTGAGCCTGGGTCCCATTCCAGCTCTCCGGGTGACGAAAGGGGCCCCACGCCACGAGTTTGGGATCTTGGTCCTCTTCCTTGTCCGACTTGAGCCTCAGCTGCAAAGAGGCGTGCGTCACCTTGGCCGTCCTGCTCTCCGGCTTGAAGCCCAGTTTAAGTATCGCGAGCGTCATGGCTTCGCCGCGGCCCTCTAGCCGCCACCCATCTACCCATAGCAACCTGCTTATGGAGACGCTGCAGTCTGATTTGGGCTTATGATACACATGGTGTCCACTTTCTCTTCCCTGGATGATCGCCTTGACTGCCCCGTCGCGATGTTCGGGAACAGGTTCGTAGAGCTCGAATTCATTGGTATGAATGTCAGGCACCAAGTCGGTAATATCAGCATTGTAGATGGCATCGTCGTCGTACCAGTCTGACTCGTCGCCGTCCATGATGGATTCGGTTGCCTCTGACGCCATGCTGAAAGTTGTCTGATTAACTTGGTCGATGTTCTCGGAAAAGGTTGATGCTGGTAATCAGGACAGTAAAAAGGGAGCGAGGCACAAGGAAACGAAACTCGGTCCATCCAACATGTGGGAGATTTATCAATTTAAGCTGATTCAAGGCTCCCGCAATCGTCCGACAGCTGCCACATGTACATGCTACATTTGCTGACAGAATTATTGAGTCCCCCGCAGCATCATCACACAACCCCCCACGGCCAATGCTACCCCCCTTCTTCTTATCTTTCAGCTCTCAGCTACAGCGGGAAATTAATTGAAAATCCCTCATTCTGGAAACTGACACTAGTTTCCCGTCACACTATCATCACAAGTCTTCTGCGGCGAACACAACCGTATAGGAGTTGTATTATGCCTTCGTCCGCAAAATCTCCAAAGCAAATAATGGAAAATTGGAAACAGCATACAAAGACGGTTTTGGGCAAAGCTTTTTCCAAAGTACGGCCCCAGTCCATCGAAAGTTCTTCGCTACCAGCAGGAGGGTCGACAAAGCAACCAGTAGACCACCGTGATGCCACGGGCGAATCAATAAATGTTTCTGGCAAGGGGGGTTTGACAGGCACTCGCAGCTTCAATAAGCAGGATTCGCCCGCGAGATCTCCGGAGCTAAACGAAAACGACGACTCGCAGGGCCCGCGAGGCGACAGCCAAGATGCCCAACGGACGCAATTATCCTCTAGACCTGAGGTTCGGCGTGATTTTTCGACTAATGATGACGAGCCTCCTCTAACCAAGGGAACATCTTTGTCCGAGGTAGAGACTCGAGGGGATTTGCCGGCGAGCCCCCGTATTTCCAACGATTCGGTCTCCGAATCAGAACGGTCTGAATTATCCACAGAGCAAAGGTCTACTACGTCTGGGTCTTGGGCTCCGGAGAAGCGGGCGGAAGAGCTTTGGGCCATGGCGTATGGCCGTCTACAAGACAAGAGCCCAGATCTTGTTCTGAGCTATTCAATGACCATTAGAAAGTGGTTGGCGTCCAATGATAGTCATTTCGAGGCTTCTGCCCGGCGACCATCGGCAGGGGACTCCGTGAAGATGCGCTTACTCGCAGAGGAGTCTGTTTTCGGCCCAATATTGAATCGAGTTGTTGCCGTGATGCTCGAGGAACCGGAGCCAGGGACAGAGCCAAACCCAGAATCAGAGCCAGATCCAGAATCAGAGCCAGAGCCAGAGTCGGAGTCAGAGTCAGAGTCAGAGTCGGAGTCGGAGTCGGAGTCAGAGTCGGAGTCAGAACTTGGTGAAGAGCACAGCAGATCCTCCAACGCCGTCAATGAGTGTACTGTTCGCTCTGGCGAGGCTCCATCACTCAGCAAACAAATACGAGAGTCACTGAGGGCATCACCGCATGCATCAATGGCTTGGGCTGCTACATTCATTACTCTTCAGGTGCGTTCTACTGTCGTTTCTATCATAATACACATCAACCGCTCACGCCTTCTACTCGGCAGAATTCGATCCGGACTGTGCCACTCTCGCTGGATGCACAATCGCAAATCATTTACGTCATTTTAAAGACGGGGTGGTTTACAGGCCTATTCCGACTCTTCTTCTGGCCCAATCAAGCAGACCCACCCATACCATCAACAAGCCAGCCATTAGACGCCTTGATCTCTCTATATGAGTCCGTTCTTGAATTTCATATGCACGTCGCTGACGAGCTTGACCGTCAGAGAACTTCGAAACCGACACAACATCCGGCTGAGTCCTGTCTGAAGGCGCCGCTGGATGAGCTTCTGGCTCGTGAGCGCCTACTAGTCAGCAGCTTTGACCAGCTGCGTCTCCAAGAAAGGCTCTTCAAGCAACAAAACCTTTCGATAGCAGAGGATTTCGATATACGAGCCGACGATGAACTCCGAAAAGTCCTAGCCAAACTGGACGTTGACGAGCAACCAATGCCTGATATCAACGCTGACAAGTCCTGCCTTCTCGATCGCCTCTACAACTGGGCAATTTACACCCCGGAGTTCAAGCAGTTTACAAGCTGGGATGACGAAAGCCATCCGCGTCTGCTCTGGGTCGATGCACCCCCCGGATCTGGCAAATCGATGCTCCTGCAGGCCGCTGTGCGATGGCTGCCACAGGTGGCAACATCCTCGTCCGACAGTGCGAAGCATGTCACATACTTTTTCTGTCATAGCACCATGCGGGGCCAAGCGGACCTTTTATCCATCCTCAAGAGATTAATATCTGGCCTTATTCTCAGTCAGCCCGAGCTCAAAGACCACCTGAGGCCTATCCTAACTGAGCGAGGGGGCTTTTACGACAAGGGGGACGTATATGCTTTGTCCAGGATTCTTTACGGCATGATTCAGGACAGCCGTTTTGCTTCGACCTATTTTGTCCTTGATGGCATCGAGCATTCCATCACGCAGCACGGTCTTTGCAAGCTGGCTCAGGAGCTATCGGACCTACGGCGCCTGATTGACACCACCGTCAGGCTATCACAAAAGGTGAGGTGGATGATTTCAACAGAGCACGGTCCGCCAGTAGAAAGCCTCAAAGCGAGCCGAAAAGCTGTCGATAATTATCAGGAGCTGAGCCTCGTCCTCGACGAGAGCAAGCATGATGCACTGCGGCACATCGCCCAGGAGTACGCTAACCGCAAGATTGCCGAGCTGTGTAAAAGTACAGGATACGACGATAACTTTCAAAAGTCCCTGAGAAATTGCGTCCAAGGTGCCCAACGAGGCAATTTGCTGTTCTTCGATATCGTGTTGAACATTGTGGCCATGTCCACTACGCCATGGAATGCCCTTTACACAGCCCAAGAGTTCATTGAGGGCAAGGAGAGCAGCAGCATCCATCATCTTTATGACTGGAGTTACGATTCCATCTGCAAACTACCTTATAGAGACTCAAACTACTGCTACGCCATTCTACACGCTGCGGGAGCCGCATATCGCCCGCTTCTGGTCGGCGAACTCACCGCCATCACTGAGCTTCCACCAGAGGTCGAGCCATCTCTTTTGATTGAAAGGCTGTTATTCACATTCCTAGAGATCCGCGGAAAGAAAGTATGCTTCAAGCATCCGTCGGCCAGCGCCTTCATACGATACCGCATGGGGGAGCCCGATCTGCGTAGAGAATATTCGAAAATCACCTGGCGATGCTTGACGCTTCTTCTCGGAAGGCTCAATTGTAGCCACATCAAAAGGATTCCCAATCATGCGGCGATTCCCGAGCCAGAGCTTGAACTGGCAACTGTAATGTGGCTGAAGCACTTTTCTGAACTCGGCGACGAAGATGGGGATTCTGTCTCGCTGGCAGTTCACCTCCTTGAAGTCCACTTGATAGACTGGCTGGACTCTTTGAATCTACAAGGGCTAGTACCCGATGCCTTGTGCATGATATCCCGGCTTAATACCGCACTCAGACACAAGGTGAGTAAATCTACACGAGTTCATTGAACCTGTACCCGTGAAACGAAGATTGATGGTACCCTCACTCTTTATCCCCTTTACTAACTTATCTCCTGTCTATGTAGCCGTCTTCTGAATATCTCCATGATAGAGCCAGCAAGTATATTCAGATCTTTCAGGAAGTTGAGGTTCTCATGATATCATACCAGCGATGGAAGGAGATGATGTCAAAGGACAAATTGCAGGAAGCAGAGCATTCCATCGTCATGAGTCCCGAACAAAGGCTTCTCTTTGCGGCCGACTTACCATTACTTAGAAGGAAACTACTGCCGGCAATGTTCCCGATGCTCCAAGATGTCTACGGAACCGATGCTCCGAGGGAGTGTCTACACGTGCTGAAGCACGGCGACTGGGTCCGAGGCTGCTGTTTCTCGCCCGATGGTCAAACGATTGCCTCTGCTTCGGATGATAAGCATGTGCGTGTCTGGGACGTACGAACAGGAAACCTGCAGCAAATTCTCGGGGGCTTTGACGACTATGTTATGGGCGTCGTCGCTGCATCTGCCGCAGACGCAGAGGATGGTGAGGGAAACGGTGTGATTGCCGCCTTTGATGATAACAGAATCAAGGTGTGGGACTCGGTGACTGGAAATCTTCTGAAAACCTTGGATCGTCGTGATGAAATAGAGATTGACGACTACATAAAAGGTATAGCAATCACTCAAGCGGCGGACTTGCTAGCCGCTGCCTTGGTTAACGGTGTGGTGATCATCTGGCAGCTCCCGGGTGTCACCAATCCCAGAGTACTGCGGCACTCCAGCCACCAGTCGGTGCGGCGTATCATGTTTTCGCCGGATGGAAAGCTCCTCGCTTCCACCTCGGGCTCGGAAATCATCATCTGGAGCACCGCACTGGGTGCAGACGACCCCGTGTACACCCTTGGGCCGGGCGAGTCTCTTGAGCAGCATGTCGCAAATCAAGACGAAGGCTCCGGAGCGCGCGACACGCCCAGGACAGAAAACGAACAGCACGGACACGGTGATTCTATCGATGGGCTTTGCTTCTCATCTGACTCGAGGTTCCTGGTGTCAGGTTCGGACGATATGACGGCGCGTGTTTGGGACATTGATAAACGCCGGACGGTGGCTATCCTAGAATATCACAATGAGTGTATCAACGATGTTTGTTTTTCCCACGACGGTACCTGGATTGCCACGGGCTCGGGTGACGGCACTATTGCTCTCTGGAAATACAAGTCTCCGGGACACTGGGGGGCCAGCGGCGAGAGTCGAAGGCAGCCAGACCGCGTTCTTCAAGGGCACCGCTGTTCCATCCGTTCGCTCTCATTTTCACCACTCGGTAATGGCATTCTATTGGCGTCAGCTTCGGCGGATTCAGACTTGCGTATTTGGGATATCAGCAACGTCAGCGGCGTGATGACGGAAGGGCAGCCGACAGACTTGGTAAGTAATAGTAACAGTAGCAAGGGGCATGTAAGTGCGGTGACCTACGTAGCCATCTCTCAGGACGGCTGCATTATTGCTTCAGCCTCGTATGATGGCATGGTCTGCTGCTGGGACCATCAAGGAGGCACTTGGCCCCGTATCTCCGAAAGATCTCACAGCGGCGAAGTCCTCTCCATGACCTTTTCGCTAAACAACCAACTTCTTGTGACAGCGTCCATGGACGGTTCGGTCATCATTTGGAAAGTTGACCGGTCGGCAACGTCACTGATACCGACGCTGCACTTCGAGCACGACGATTGGGTGCGTAGTGCCCAATTCGACCGCACGGGGCGGCTGGTGGCGACAGGGGATGACGATGGAATAGTGCGTGTGTATGATATCTCCGACGCCATAGCCACCGCTCAGCAGCCTGGCATCAAAATTCTGGAAGCAAAGCAAACTTGGGAAGGTCACATATCTTATGTCTACAGTGTGGCTTTTTCCCCAGACTCGAAACACCTGGTGTCCTATAGCGGCGATGGCCATGTCAAGATATGGAGGATGGGTTCAGACGACCCTCTTCATGACATGAGCCCCGATAACATCAGTTCGACAATTTCCGACGTCGAATTTTCGGCCGACGGGGCCGAGGTCATGTCTGTTTCCAGAGACGGCACAGTTGCCATCTGGCGGCCCGAGGCCACAAAGGACCTCCAATGCCAGATCGTAAAGGTGGGCGAGGACCCAGGCGGCCGTGGCCAGTTCAGATCGATGCGCATTGATCCCCAGTTCCCAGGACTGTTGCTGACGGAGTTTGGGGCCGTACGAATCAACATTGACGGCCGGCGAAGCAGTGAAGCTAGCGGCGGATGCGGTGATTCATGGCGGCGCCCACCCGGTTGGCTTCCGCTCAGATTTGACAAAGAGAGAGCATCTATATCGTACGGAAGCGACGAGGGTGACGGAGAAGTGGGCGAAGTAGCGTTTGGGGGCGCCAGAACTATCTATTTGCCGTCCCACTTCACCCCGACCGATGAGCCATACTCTTGTCGGGTTGAGGGTGGCATGGTCGTCGTCGGATGCGAATCTGGTCATGTTCTAGTTTTCCAATTTGCCGAGCCGGAGCCAAGTAAGAAAATGGAAGAAGAGGCGACGCAATCCTAGTTCTTCGTTGGTCGCAAGAAGTTGCGGCGTAGGGAGGGCCAGGGATGAACGAGGGCGTTGCCTGAAGTTTGAGTCGATCATCTAATAAGACATAATAGTTGCATTTTCTCATTCCTCTAGCACATACGACCATACCTAGTAGAGAACACGGGATCCCGTCCGCTCTCCCATAGTTAAGCTGCTAAGGGGCT
>PXOB01000041.1:0-29514 GCA_003012115.1 Trichothecium sympodiale | reverse complement strand
GCTGTTGTATGTTTTTTTTTTTGGCTTTCTTTTTGGCATGTATCTTCTGTTCTTTATATGGTTGTCTTATCAATCTCGATCCGCTCCCTGTTGTCATGTTAGTAATAGTCTTTAAGCAAAAGTCCAGGCTATTGGTATCACACTCGCCTTTCTTCTCGGCATAAGGTATTATTGGCGGGTATGTAGCGTCATCTCTCCTCGACCTTAGGTGCATCCTAGCCGCGCAGAGTGGATGAGAAACGACTGTTGCGTGGTTTCGATAAATACAATGACGCGCCAGGCAGCCCATCCTCAACTCCGCGTGGTCGCTTGGTCTAACTCGTGGTTGTGTGCCCGATAATTCCGTCGTTGCCGTCAGGAGACACCAACCGCGACTCCAAGTGGCTCAAAACTTCTGGTGCTGTTTCGAAACTGTCCAGCGAGTTGCATATCTCGGCTGGTGTGCGGGGGTGACGCTCACAAGTGAGCTTGAGTGGCACAAAAGGTAAATCGAAGTGCCTGGCCACGACTTTCCCAATAGCCTCCCTTGTTGAATTCGCCTCAACATTGTACGATCCCTAGCTTCTTCCCTGTCGAACAAGAGAAGGCTTGGGCTTCTTGTTATTGTTTGTCGTCGACATAATCAGCACATCACGCTGGTCAGCCTCACTAGACATCCAGCCCAACAGCGTTTTGTTGGTCGAGACGATCCGTCGTATTCGTTCCTGTACGATAGGATTGGCTTATCGCAGCCTCAGAACGGTCATCATCTTCAATGACATGGATCTCGGTGTGACTTGGCGAATGAGCGCGAGAAAAGTAGATGCGTCCATGGTGTGCAAGCCCCAAATTCGGTACACGGGGGCGGCATTGTGGGACCCTAGGAGATCGCATGTCGGTCCCTGGCGGTGATGAAGAGTTTGAGTCTGCGTCCGCATGGTAGGAAGTGGCCCATGGGAAGAATCGATTGACGAACGGTATGAATTTCCGGTATAAGACATCATCGTCTCTGATATTAACACAAGGGAGAAGGTCTATCAGAGGTGGAAATGAATACCAAGTCGTGAGAAGAAGGGCGAGAAATTGGCTCTTCTTGTCCTCTTGAAGAACTCTGATGACTGTCAGTTGGCATCATTTCGTGCAGGCGGTCAACTCACAATGAACCACCTGTCAGTGCCTGGCGAGATATACAGCGTCTTTGAGTCATCGGCAGGCTTGACCTTCTCAAGCATAGGTGCAAAAATATCGTCACTGAGTGTGTTGGAATTGTCATTGATAGGATCCGGGCGGCTTACAACACCCGCATCTGCTCCAAGCTTAGACCAACTCCCTTGGAGGGGGAGGGCGCCGCTGCTCCCCTGGGCTCGCCTTTCTCAAGGTCTTGCAGAGGGCGACGAGCTCTTCCGCAAATATGCCTGAATCTCGCCCAAATTGGTATTCCAAGCACGGCCCCAAAGCTTTCAAACACCAGTTCTTTCTTCCACACCATAAATCGCCTTGCATCAGATGGCGCATCTCTTTCCTCGTTTTATCATGTCGTTGAGCTCTTCAAGAGTAGGTCGTGGCTGGACCTGTTGGGAGAGACAGATGGAGTCGAACAAGCGTTGTTTTCCCATCTTGTTCACGAGGCTGGCGCCGCTCAATCGTTGAGCAGCCAAGTAGAAAAAGATGAGAAAGAACCGTCGACGGAGAGGATTTTTGGTCATCTGAGATGCAACCGACAGATTGGCGGCATATGCTTTGCCAAGGATCATCATCGCTGCTTCGCCTTGGCACTGTTCCCATGGCGAGCCTGTCGCAGGACATGGCCAGAAAGCGTTCGCATCGACAGCCGCTTTTTTTTTTTAAAAAAAAAAAAAAAAAAGAAGAAGAAAGAAGAAAAAAGAAGAAAAAAGGAGAAAAAAAAGCATCAGTACCATTTCATGTCTCAACAGCCGATTCAGCCTTATGAGGCCAAAGCTAAACAACAAGGTCAACATGTAGCTTCTACAAGTACTCCGTACGGGTTCACCTGAGCCCAGTAACAAATAGTGTAGATGATGACCTTGCTTGACGACTCACGGTCGTATCCAACGTACATGACAACAGACGCGATTTGGACTTGATGTGTCGAGGTAGATGGAAGGAAAAATGATGATACAAACGAAGCGAATGGCTTCGGTGAGAAGATTTCTTGAACTATTCAATATCTCGGGGGAGACGAATTCCCAAACTTCCGCCTATCCGCCGACGTCAAATTCGCCACATTCGTTCGGGCAGCTCATTGGGGCGACCGCCAGACAAGTGCGATCCTTTGACATGCCTCATCCTCCTCATGACAGCGCCCTCCCGTTTACAAGTCGTTTCTCTCCCTAACTGGACATCTCTAGCCTTGCTGACCTGATGGTTGATTCCCCTACGGTCGGTAGTACCTCGCCTCACCTGACAGCACCTAGGAACAAGCAGCACCGTCGGTTCTGAGCTGTTGATGTATCCATCTAGATTCAGCCTGACATGCCCAGCGGCTTCGGAAGGATCGAAAACGTTCATCATGAGGGTCTCGGGGTCATCATCACCAGGAGGAACGAGATGATCGAAAGTGATGCCATACCCATCAACACTATATAAAACCTCCTTTAGAACCGAACCGTTTTAAAAGAGGGTATGAAACGTACATGTGCTCCCACGGCTGACACTCGCCGTGTTTTCCCTGGTAGGTATTGTACTGATATCGTGGGATGAAGTCGAATTTATTGTCTTGATCGACGTCTCGGCCGTAAAGCTGCCTGAAGGCCATGCGAGCAAGCCGAATGCCTGCCTGATCAAAGTCGAGTTTGGACGCAACTGGCCGATCCTCCGACGGCATCTTCGTACCATCATCAAACAGCTGGTCGATTGTCTTGTTTAAACCAAGCACCTGGACCCTGAGAGGTTTGTCGGGGTGTGGGAGGTGGTGGGGATGTGCTGGATCACGCTCGCAAGGCGGTATGATAAACTTGGCACGCATCATGGCTTCGGAACTGGTTGAGGAGAAAGGGAGAGGAAAACAAGTTTGGACGCGAAGCCAAGTTTGGACGCGAAGCTAGAGAAAGAGAAAGAGATATGAAGCGGTCCGACCCCACATCCAACCATGGCTCCGCTCTCCCCACATGAGCGCCCACTTGCCATTAGGCCGCGCCACCCGAGGTCGGAGCTAACAAAATCCCTGCCTCACCATGATACATTGTAGTAGGTACTCCATACTCCGTACTCCGTACATGGTACTTGTAGGTCAATATCTGCTCAAGCCGTATGCTCGTTCTCGTTACTTGGCATTGGCCGTTTCGGATGATGGTGGAGTGAGGCACTCGTGGCGTCCACACCATCCGTCGACATCGTATATACGATAGTTTGGCAGACAGCTGGTAGGGTCTGGGCAGCCTGTACTATTTCGCTGCGGTGTTCCTGTGTGTCCACAAGGGTAGACAGGCGTCGAGATGGTACACATCTGAAGGGTGATATGAGTATCTCTTACCGTGTCTGTACGGAGTACGGAGTACTGTATGGTGAACTTACCGTGAGTCGAGTGGACGGGACGGTGGCACGGGCCGCCTTGGGTCTTGAGCTTATTTTGGCAAACTACGGAGTACTTGTAGGTCGTGATCTGAATGTTCCGGTGTGGAGAGAGGAGCGAGTTTATATTACCATGTCTGGACCTGATGCTTCATTGGCAAAGCCCTAAGCCATCGCTTGATCTCCACTGAACAGTTGTACCGGTACTACTTGTAGGCTCCTCCAGCCCGACGTGTTTAATTATAGATCCACCAAAGCCCGATCCCGTATCAATGTCCGTTGATGTACCGAGTATCTCTCCATACCACGGTTTGAAGAACGGTGGTGCGAACGAAAGCACCTTTCCAGCTAATCCCAAAACTTCACGTCGTGAGATATGGCTACGATGAAGGCTGTTAAGATCCAAGTAACCACGTAACCACGTGCAGACCATGGCAGCTTAGCCTATAAGTGGCGGTAGGCTTTTGCAAATTCACGAATCAGGTCGGGCGCCCACCACAGCTAGGGCACAAGATCCCATTGACGATCCCTTTTCCAGAACAGGTCGAACACTCATCCATTTTGTGACTTCGGCAGAGCGAAAAAAAGAAAAATAAAGCCATGAAAAATGATAAAGTTTGCAACCTGGAGAAGAGGAGACTGAACAGAAATTCCCATGGCGACCTTTGACACCAGGATGAGGTACATATTTATTTGGTTCCCCGCACACCCAGTTGCGAGGGTCCGGAGAATTGTTTCCCCTTTTCCATGCTTTTATTCCCCATTGTTGCTCCTCCCTTGTTCCCCCTATTATTAAGCATGATGGATGAATTCGGCGAGCATCGACAATGCCAAACTTGTTTCGGTCAATTTGCCACGAATGATGAATTGAAGTCGCACATTCAAAACTTCCGGGTATGTGCCCCGCCTTCTGTGGCGCAATACCTAACGCTCAGCTCTAGGCTCGTGAAGACCGGTTACTTGCAGAACTGGTCAAGTGTCGAGCTCATTTCAGTTATAATGTCGATGATGACCTTTGCGATGATGACGATGGTGACAGCGGCGCGGAGGACGGCCATCCTTTGACAAAATTTGCTCTGATCCGAAACTCTCCAGAGAATTACGACTGTCCTGTTACTTAATGCAAACGAGTACTCCCTTACGACACTACAACGACTACACTGACATCTCCACCGGCGTATGAAGGGCACACCCAACCAGATATACCGTCATGCTTCCTCGCTTGCTGTAGACGTCAGGTGCACGGGATTGTGCGTAGACTATCCCAAAGTGCTTACACGAGCAAGTACGTACATTGCATACGCTCCGAAGCGCCAAGGCCAGGATAGAACCAATAACAGGTACGTGGCTGCTTTCTGCGACAATCTGCGTCAACGAGCCGACAACGAACTACTTGCTCTGCTATCGGAGAGCGAGACAGAACCGGTACAAGGACGAAAACGTAAACGGGACCCCTCAGATGCCACTCGAACGAGCCCGGCCAGCCATGCACCACCCTCTGTCTGCCCTCTGACTTTGCCGCCTATTACAAGAGAGTCATTGCCAGTCCGTGCCCCCGGGTAAACGGATGTTGGCGCGTTTCCCGCTCTCCCATCGCTATCCGCCCATCCAACACTACGTTTTGGAACACAAGAGCCCGGGGCATCGCTGGAGCTTGGCTATGGCGGACCTATCTTTGGGGTTTTAACATACCCTCCGTCACTGTCACCACAGTGTGCGCCTACACAACAGGACAACATGGGGCTGGGCTTCTTCATGCAATAATGAGATGGGAGCGTGTCAAGAGGAAGAGCAATAATGGGTAGCATGACTGCGAATCATGCTCTGCACAAAGCTCCTAGCTCTTGAATGCAAAATTCACGCCGAGGATGGTACTTTCCCTCTGGGCGACCTTGTCTACCATCTCCGGCAAAGCTGGGAGATGCATTTAACTCATCATTCCCTTTGAAGTATCTCTCCTGTGTTGAACGCAAACACTATCGCAAACCCCTGCTTCATTTCAAAGGCGACACGCGCATCGAATGTTGCTCTGTAACAATGGTTAGCAAGGCATTTGCGGAAAGAAGAAGTGGAGTGGTACAGGCCGAGCTTAGATCCTGTGTAGAGGCACTCGAGGGTCAGTCATACTCGCTAATAGCTGGTTAGATGGCGACTGGGCCACGCGGCTCGCGCGATCATGAACCTCATCATCTAACACGTTGACCTTGCAAATCTCAAGACCATGTTCCGTCGTGAAGGGAAATCTTCTCTTCTCCAAGACTGAGACCCCCTCTCTCAAGAGCAGGGACATGACTCGATTCGTGAGTGGCTGGATTCCGGGGGTACGGTCTGCACGTGGCACTGGCTTCGATCACCACATCCTAAGCACCGTTCAGCGAAATACCCATTGAGGTCCAATAGGCGATCTTGATGCGCGACATACTAGTATGGGTTTGAAGAAGCTTTACGGAATACGCCTAACAAGAGAACAGGGGTCTGCAGAGCTCGATCAGTTCCTTCAAAGATGCGTCATCATCGGTTTACACTTGCTTGGCCATGACACTCTGGTGAGCGCCAAATTATTTGCAGTCTTCTAACAAAATATGCTAAATTACAGGAAAACCTGCAAACGATCGAAGTCTCAGAGAACAAGACGGCGACTGGGTAGTTATTAACACTCTACCGTCTCTTCACATTTATCGGAGTTCAAAGCATGGTTTGCCATGATTACACCTATTAAAGTCGTGTAGATTATTCGATATTCAAAGAGCTCCTTCGCAGCGATATCGCTCCACGACCTTCATTCGGTTATCTCGATGTCATCATGACGGCTAGTGCGCTCAAAAACTCAGAGATATTCCATCGAGGCGGAAAGTAGGCATAGCTAGAGGGAGAGATCTATACCGCACGCATGAACCAAGAAGCGTATCTGCCGCCGTTGTCACCAGGGCCGAGACCAAGAAAGAGTACTGATCATGACGCGCTCCCGATGTACACAACCTCAACAGCAGCAAACGCGGCCGTGGCCGAGAAAATGCCAAACTTATTCGCCTCGGTAAAAACTGCCATGGCGATGGCGAAGACGATGGTGAGCACGATGACGATGACGATTCTATGGAGCATGTTCTTCACAAAGTACAGGACGAGGATGGCAACCGTAGGCAGGACCGCCGCCAGGGCTACTACGATGCCATCGCCGATCCTCGTCAGCTTTCCTTGGTCATAGACCCGGAAGCCCCCCCTGGCTTTTTTCTCAGACTTGGTCTTGCTCCCGACGAGCTTGTGGTAGGCCTTGAGTAGACTTCCGTTGAGCAACTGTGAAATCATGTCCGCTTCGGGCTGAGACCGCAAGGCGGCAAAGTCGTCTTGGTTCGCCTCGTCCCAGACGCAAGCTTCTATGCCGGTGAGGAACCCGTTTCCTCTGTTGAGCCAGACGTGGAGATTATCAAAGGCCGTTTTTGTTGGAGTGGCCGCATTGCTCAGAGAGAGGGCATTTTGTAAGGCTCTGGCTGGACAGAAAGATTCAGCACATACTCAGCTCCGGCCCAAAAAGATTTGCAAGGAGAACGGCTATGTAATTGAAGCAATTCTTACTGTACTCATCCATCTTCTTCCCAATTTTCACCAGCATATCATGCTGCGTCGTATCAAAGCCTACAGCACCATTCTCGTCCTGGTCGTTCTCAAAGCACTCTCTCATGAGGCGGAAGTTTGAGCCATATTCCATCCGGAATTCGTCGCGGGAGTTGGCGTCTTCCTCCAAAACGTCTACAAGCTGTTGCTCCATATCCTGAAGCTCGGCCTGTAAATGTAAGAGGTGAAGCATGCTAAGCATGCCAAACTTGCGAAAAATCGCACATTCCGGGTAGGTGGCCATAAAGGAGGCCAGCTCGCTGTAACTGCTGTTTGTGGCATTTTCGGGGGCTCGACGCGCGTCGCTATTCGAATCTGGTTCCTGGTCCATTGTGTTGTTATTTCGAGGTATGGTTTTTGTGAACAATAGTGGCCCAGTGGGATGATGATACTATATCTGTACTTTTTCAGGTGCGTTGAACATGCGGGGTTTCATGCCGCTTTTAGGCTGAATATCGACCAAGACTTCGGGCAGTGGCGCAGTCAATAGTGACTTAAGAGAGAGGGGTTGTCCTTTGCGGCCAACGAGGGGACCTCGCTGCACTGACTGCTTACCCCGCCCTCCTCGACCTAGCTACAAGTGCTCCGTACATATAGCCTACAAGTCGATATGGTCTCAGCCAAGTTCAATTGTCATCATCTCGCAGCCAACACGCCAAACCTGCCGCCAGATTGAGGCCCATACCTGTTGCCATGGATCCTCTATCTGTTACCTCGAGTGTTGTCGGAATCGTTACCCTAGCCAAGCAGGCACTCGGAATTGATTCTCGAATTGATTCTCGACATCTAGTGTCGTCTCAGGCTCACAGGATTAAGCGTATTTTAGCCCTACTTACCGCCCTGAAGGATGATCTCGCCTATGGGGCCGAGATGGATCAGCAGCAATTTGTTGAACAGACACTGCGAGGATGCAAAGAGATGATAATGCTTATAGCGCCTAGTCCTGAGAATCCGTGGAAACCGGAGCGGAAGAAGCTAGACAAGCAGTTTAATGTTGAGCTACTCGACCAAGCAGAAGCGGATCTGTATACCCTACGAGATATCATCCAGAGGTAGGTTTAAGGATTCCAAATCTTGAAACCGACTTTTTATGTATATAATAACAATCTCAGTTGGAATTCGGCTCGAATCGATCGACAATTGCAAACGCTTAATGATGCGGTGGCGACAATGAACAGTTTATTGGCAGAAACGATAGATTCTGGAGACCGCCTGCAAAGGTCACAAGCAGACATCCGGGCCCTGCTCGAAAGCATGAACTCAACAGTGACGGCGTCAGATGATGGCTTAAAGGACTTTCTGCGAAAGACGATACAGAAGAATGAAGATTTCCTAGCTGATAAGCGCGAGAGAATGCATGGGCTAGAAGAACTTCGAGCCAAGCTTCAGACCCTCACGGTGCAGCAACCCCAGATGGGTGGCAGGGACCCCCGCTGCTTCCCATTCATCATCCCTCCCCGAGATCCAGAAACGATCAAAAAGGTGGTGGCGCAGGCCATTCTCGATACCGGCTCTTTGGACAACTGGATACACCCCTCAGTCCTCGAAAGGGGCCCGGTCCCGTTCGAGCCTACGGAAGATCGTACACCTCGCAAAGGCTTCGGAGGGGCTTCCGTTCGGCCCGAGGGATCAGTCAAGATCATGTGGTACTCGGAGAATCAGGCGCTCACCAAGGTATCCGAATTCCTCGTCTGCAAGGACTTCCCATGTGACGTTATACTAGGGTGGAATTACATCACTGAAAACATGGACCATCTGGCAAACCCCGTGCTTCCTATCCTGCCTATCATACCGCCAGGTAAGTAACAAGTTACGGTTGATATCACAAAGGCGGAGGAAGAAGGCAAGGTTGACAAATATAACAGATGAGCATCTCAGGCTCCAGGCCACCGGGAAGGAACGTCAGCTCAGCAATCAAGAAATCGCAATGCTGCAGCGGGAACAAGACCGCCAAAAGCGACAGAAGCTGAGAAACAAGAAAGCTTCCACACGGGCAGACACACTAGCCAGCAACTCGCCGTTCACCTCTGGCCCTCCTACGCGGCAACTCTCGCGACGAACCAGCTATACAGCCACATGACAGAAACAGCGGTCCTAGATTATGGGCAGACGCGTTACCTGCAGAGCCTTGTGTACGCCTAGATGAGATTTTTATCTTTCTGCAAGGCTAGGCTATACAGATGGTTACACTTGAGGTGTCCAGCTCATCCCTATGTAACTAAACCCTTTTTTTTCGTTGGGAATATCGACACAGAATTTGACGTAAGGCGCATTCCGATCCGAATCCGTCAGCCAGCCTCCCCCGCCCCGAATTCGCAACATGTCAAGAGGGGCAAAGCCGGCAGACGGGGCGCCGCAAAAGTTTCTCAACAACGCGGGGGACTGGAAGTTTGAGCCGCGTCCCGGACATCAAGATTCGGAGGCAAGGAAAAAAAGACTGCGACAGGACTACCCGAAGAAGCTCAAGATGGCAGTAATGCTCCGTACGACACGCATCAAAGTCGGCTACGTCTCGGAACCCGACTGTAGCAATTGCCGACCCTTGAGATGAAGACGCCATGGCGTTGCTGTCATTTTACTAACAATGCCCACTGAGATGGAAAATGCATATTTCATACCGTACCTGTTGGTCTCTTGACAGGATTGAACAAACCGAATACGCGTCCTGCATCGGATGCCGTCGAAGTGAACTTCCTAGGTGATGATGCCAAGCGGGCTTGGTGTTTTTTACAAGCGCGAAGTGTTACGTGTGCAGGGTCTGTGCACCAAGCAACGCCGGTCACGCCGCCGTGTCGGATCATTTAAATAGGATCTGCGACGGCGGGAATTACTGCCAAGGCTTGCCGATGAACCGATGATATGATCTGTTTCGAAAATGGGCAGAATTTGGGCAGTGTGCGCTAGAGAAGTTCTGTACGCAGTATGCAGTAGTGTAACGGAGTTGGGGCTTGCGTTTTACCGAGTCCGTCGGACTTTATATATAGAGGCATGGGGTTGCCCTACAAGTATATGCAGCTGTCAGAGGTACATGTATATACCGTAAGTCCTGTTGAGCAATGGCTTTATACGTCCTGGGAGGTATAAAGTAATTTTATATGGAAAGGTTGCTCCCTTGTGTTGTGCTTTGTAAGAAAATCAAAGTTGTACGTCAGTGTCAATTCTCCAGTCTTACAACAAGGGTTCACGCTAGTGTGCACCAACATTCATCAGCTAGGCATATCTGATGCGATAACGCGTATGAGGTGGCGCTTGCCAACATGACGAGTGGCGTGTTTATTCATCCGTTTTTTTGCCAGCTTTGCGGCGGTGCCTGATGTGATGTGATGTCGGCAGGTCATTTCCCGGCACTTGAAAAGGACCAACACCTCATGTTTCACTGTCCACGCATGCAATCATCGTCACCCAATGGTATAAAGTACCAGCAAAGCCTTCAATACATACCCGCCAATAGCTTATGCGGCGTCATAAAAGCCCGATGCGTACACAGCCGGGGGGCGCAGATGCAGGGTCTTTTACCACTTGTGCCTGAACCGAGCCACAACGGCTCAAATCTGGTGAGGGGTGTTCCTAGGGTAGGCTTTTTTCCTCCGAAAAACAGGGGATGAATCACTAATAATGGCAGAGTCCGAGATTAGGGGTCCCCCAAAGTCCGAGATGAGGGGGAGCCGCTAGGAAAAGCGGTGAGAAGTCAGCAGAAAAAGGGTACTGCCACGGAATCCTGCCTGCCAAAGAAGAAATTATTTATAGTTCTTTTCGAATTGAGTTATTTTAATAAATAAGAAAGCCGTTCCCATTGTTTGAACTATAGAGTAAGACAAGACACACCTTTTTTTGGAATGTTTTAGAAATTGAAACACGGAAGCCAGCCCTTCCTATTACCGATATTCTTACGCAGCATATTCATTACGTCTTTTCGCCCATCGGCGGTCGCTGCACGCTTGGCTGAAACGTAAACAAAAACAAAAACAAAAACAAAAACAAAAACAACAACAACCACCACCACACAAAAAAAACAAAGAGGAACAGGCGGGGGAAAAGATGGCATCCAAGACAATGTCTCTCGAAAGCAGCACGACGCGAAAGAAGAGTCCACTGAGATCGTCACCATCATCAAAATCGGCCAGAACTTCGATTATGAGACACGAGGAGGACATCAGACAGATTGTGTGCACGGCAATCTTCTTTGGCGTCTTCGTCCTTACGTGGCGGAGCTTTACTTCGCCGTTGAGCGGCGGCTTGCTGTCGTTGGCGGCGTGGGTCGCGCTGTTTCAGCTCTCCTTCATGGGCGCCGTCGCGACGCACAACGTGATCCACCTGCCCGTCTTTTACGACCACGGGCTCAACAGCCTCTATCAGATTTGTCTGTCATTGCAGTACGGGGGGGCCGTCTCCGTCTTTGTGCCTGGTCACAACTTGTCTCATCACAAGTATCCGCAGCAAGCGAGAGATTTTAGTGAGTTTTTTTTTTTCATATCTTTCAAACACCACAACACCAAAGCTGCTACTATCATTATCAAATTAATGCACTCAAATGGCGGGGAGAGATGGAGAAAGAGCTCAGTCCAACAAGGTTTCCAAGCTAACATGTAATCAGTGCGCACAACAAAGGTCCGGTATGATTGGAATCTCCTCAACGGACTCTTATTCTTCTGGCACGTCGTCCTCTCGGGAAACAACGACGACAAGCTCTACTTCCAGGCCCAGGCCCGCCTCAACCGCCCCATCGCCCGTCAGCGCCGCCTCGAGGAGTGCGCCGTCTGGGGCGCCACGGCCATCCTCCTCCTCCTCGACTGGCGCCGCTGGATCTGGTTCGCCCTGCTGCCCCAGTTCTACGCAAAGTACTGCATCCTCTCGCTCAACCTCCTGCAGCACGACGGCTGCGACGTGAGCTCCAAGTACAACTTTGCCCGCAACTTCACCGGCACCCTCCTCAACTACCTGTGCTTCAACAACGGCTACCACACCGTCCACCACCTGTACCCCGGTCTGCACTGGTCCGTCCTGCCGCGGAAGCACCAGGAGCTCATCTCGCCGCACATCGCGCCCAGCCTCGAGGACCCGAGCATCCTGGGCTACATGTGGCGGAGCTTCATCTACCCCGGCGTCCGCCTGGATTACAAGGGCGAGCCGGTCGTCATCACCGAGGAGGAGACCGCGGTGAGGGACGAGCCTTGGTTTTATGACGTGAAAGAAACTTTCTCGGAAACGAAGGAGTACCTGGCAGACGGCATGAAGTGAAGAGATGGGGAAGAAAGGAGTCTGGGGAACTCTGGCGGGCGTTTATAAGAAAAGAAGGAAAGAAAACTAATGGGTGTGTAATGTAATTTGCGTCGAGGTGCCATGTACGGATACCCCTGCTGTCTCACGGCCATGGTCGAAGCTGTTTCTCTATCCTCTCTTGTTTTGAGCACCCTGACTTGACCTTTGATGGCAAAAAGATGAATATTTACTCAATCCGACACCAAACTGTCCATGTCCACGCCCCTCTACTCTATAGAAAGCCAGTGAATCCAGCACCGGTTTATCGCCGACATCCAGGGGGAGGGCGAAGGGCCGCGTGTTGGAGTCGACGTCGGTGACAAAGGCTGTGTGGCTGTGTGCTCTGGCCACTTCGATTGACATGACGTACTGTAGACCGGCGTACAAGGTGTTGGTGGTGAATGGAGGGGCATCCTTTTTTATCAACCAAAAATCGGCAGGTGGGGTTCGGCAAGGGCGGGTTCACCTTCTCTATCTGGGCTCAGAGCGGCTTCGTCTTGATGTTTTCGTTAAGGATTTGTACCCAAAGTTTCTCTACCTCTAATGAGTTTATATAAAACGATACAAAGCCCATCTTTCCGATTATTATCTGTTCTCAATGCATAATCGTACTTTCCACACCGCCTGATGAAAAGACTGGCTATCTTTGCCGTCCCTGACCGGCATGACCTGCACCATCGAACGCCGCATTACCTCGGCCGTTGCACCGGGCCTTGATCTCGAGCGCGCAAAGGATGACGACGACCTGGTCACCCGTCTCGGCAAACTTGGCGTCCTGGACGTCGACGGTCTTGTAGCAGCCGCTCATCTGCGCGGCCCCAGTCGGCGTAGCGCTCGACGGCCACGTACTCTCCGCCCCAAGGGCAGTTCCGGCGTCTGGTGCAGGGCGACGTCGGCCGCCATGGTGCTGGCGAAGTCGTCAAAGAGGGCTCCGCCTGCTCCGCCGCCGACCTTCATATAGCGGCATTCTGCTTCGTAGAAGCGGTGCAGGACCGCAATGGAGAATCGCTGGAGGGTGCCATGGTGAGGGTTGGTTTTAACAGTCTCGAATTTCTGATTGTGCTTTTGAAAGAAAAGTTGTTAATTCATTTGCAGTTCGAATAAAATGTCGGCTACAGATTCTCCATTTTGTTTCGACGTTTATATTATCCCCGTTCGCGTACGTCCTTCACACCTCCGAATCGCTTTCTGAGGACGTATCAAGACCAGTGAAATATGTCAACTACCATACACTTCCAATGCAACAATCGAGTTTCGTGATATTGCAGTGCCCTTCAACAGGCCAAGGGATGTGCTTGTTAGATTAGAGCTAACAGGAGTATGGCGAGTCGCCGATGGCATCTGGCGATCCTATCTTATCAGACATGGTAGCTCATGAATTCCCATAGAGACTCTGATCATCGTTCCATTCTATGGCAATACGACAACGAGCACGCACATTGCCGGTCATGATGGTGTTGGCAGGGTCATAGCTAGTATGGAAAGGCATCCCGTTGTGCATGCGTTCTTCACTGGCATTACTACGGCTGCATCTCCCGTTTCTGGCAGAGTCATCACAGCACTTATTTTCGACCATAGTAAGAGCGCCCACCTTGTGTGCAAACCTTGAATGACGCCACTAAACATTAGTGTCTTGACTATTCGGTAAGATAGTAGACTGACTTTCATGAGTAAACGGCTCATTCGTCAGACGCTGAAACTCAAAATTACATTTGTTCAACTATGCAGATGTCTGCGATAAAGTTTCCAAATACTTTCCATAGGAGGAAATAACAGACTACAAGGTTTCTCACATCATTTATTGCTCCATTTCCATCTATATATCGTTATAACCTCCCGAAAGACTATTCCATTTCTACCAAGGCGATTTCAATGCCACTCTGCGTACCAACCGTGAGGTGAGGGGCAACCCGGTTATCGATCCGGAACCGTGGCCGAGTCCGTCATCAACCTTTTGATAGCATCCTTCCCGCTCTGCACAAGGTTACGGGAGCCAATCCCGGCCCAGATACCCTCAGGTCGTGGCGGGCTGTCGATCGGATCCCAACCCTCCCCGTTGAACTGGAACCAGGCCTCCTTGTCCTGATCAAAGACGTACAGCCTGCGGTTGCCCGGGTGCAGCTGAGCAAACATGATGGTGGCCCACGCCGTGCCGCCCATCTTGGCCCGGTCCTCCTGTATGACGGTGACGGCGTAGCAGGCTTCGCTCCAAGCAACCTGGTAGTAGTTGCGGCGCAGCAGGCGGACGATTGTCGGCCGCCGCGGGGGATCCTTTTCCAGGACGAGGGCCACATCTTGGACGGCCGGGATGGCCAGTTCCAGTTCTTCGTCGCTGAGGCGGACGATCTGGTCTTCTGGCGCCTGGCTGCGGTGGCCCGGGAAGCTCCAATGGATGACGTGGTGTCCTATCGACTGGGCGTATCGACCCCATTCCAGATCTGCTCCGTCGGCGCCCCCGGACAAGCAAACGTTTTGCACGCCTTCAAGCCGTCCTCTCTGCTTTCCAAATTGATTCATGTCGGGTCAAAATTTAGTCGTCGAAATATCAGCAGAATAAAAAAAAAAATGAAAAAGCAAAACGAATTCTCCGATACCGGGAGTCGAACCCGGGTCTGTTCGGCGCTTGTAGGTTGTTAGAAACCTGAAAGCGAACCAGGATAGCCGTTACCCCATATCGGATTGTTGAAGTTTTTGGCTCAGTATTGTGCGATATAACTAGGGCACAGGCGCGATATTAATAGATCGGAGGAAAAAAGGAAAATTCCGTCAAGTTGAGCAAGAGCCACTCGGTCCACATTGGTGAACGATCCAAGCTTTGCCGGATCGCCAATCCACAGCGGCTGTGGAACAGGTGGTGCGGAGAATGGGGATCTCCAGGGCCTGTCGGGTTAGCTCGACTGACGCAGAAGCAATTCGGTAAAACACCTTTGGCTTCATCCTCGACAAGAGTATATTCAGTTGTGTTGCTGGTGTTGGTGAAACGAAACACGATTGATACCGTAAGAGATTTGTAACTTGGATTATCATTTGTATAATCAGGGGTTTAGAATGGCATCTTTTTTCGGCAAGGTTGCCCAGCCGAAACGTATGATGGAGGAAGGCGGCTACCGAAACACCGAGTTTGTGTCACCATGAATGGACCAACAGCTTCTGTCAGAAATCAGATCTGCCGGCTGCCACAGAGGGCTCACGTGACGGGCCACAGCTACTTAGGGAGCAACCCCGCAGTCTCGCAACACGCTTCACGACGACAACTTCCAGTAGGCCTTGTTGGGAGTAGGCACAGCCAAGTCTCTGGCAACTACAATCCTACAATCCTACAATCACACACACCTACAACCCCTATACTCGTACGAATTACACAACCTCTGATTAAGTGGCAAACGATTTCCATATCGAAAACAGCAAAAATGTCCACCATGAATGACAACCTTGTCAGCGACGCGATGTCTGTCGCGACGGAGACTACACTTGACGGCGTTTTCACACCGAGAACAGATGCAGCCGAGGTCGACAGCTCAATAGAGCAATGGCTACGCTCCTCGGCGCCAACCTCCTCCACCTCCTCCGACAAGCACCCCCCGCCGACGACGACGACGACGTCCCGGCTGGGTAAATTCGAGGTCACCCGATCGGCCGAGCCCTTCCCTGGACACACATACATCATCCTAGTAAAGGGCCAGGACCGCGCCCTGACCTGCCGCGACGGAGAAGTCCACCTCGGGAACCCGGCCGAGGAGGGCGAGCGCTGCCACTGGCGCTGCGAGACGAAGAAGGGCTTCCTGGGCTTCATAAACGACGCCGAGCGCACCTTTCTGGGGCGCAACATCTGGTGGAACTTTTACGCAAAGGTCTACGTCCAGCACGGCTGGGAGAGCTTCAAGGCCGAGAGGCGGCCCTGCGGCGGGTACTGGATCCAGATGCTGAACAACTGGACGTTTTGGCAGCTGGCCGTGCGGGGGGACGGTCGGACGCTGGGCACCGAGGCGTCGGGCGGGACTGTCTGGGAGTTTGTGAGGGTGCTTGGACCTTGTCGTGAGTGAGCACCATGTACTCCGTAGGGGTTTTGGCTACCTCTCTGCTTTTGCAATATGAATTTGGAAGGTTTCAACTAGGCAAGTATTTTGATGTCAAGTGCGATAGTACATCGGTTGAGAGGATGAAAGACAGGTCGAATAACAGGTGAATGGGGATATTTAGCAGATTGTAAATTTTGCCATCTCGATGCTAATCATTTCGTATTAGAGAAGAAAATATGAGTAAGTAACAGCTCAGGGGGAGTTCATTCCTGTGCACGTGGTCATCGCCCAGGCTACAAACAGTCGGCAGCTGGGCAGTCTTGGGCTCCAGCTTCTTCTAGGGGCGAGGTACGTGTCGACGATGCTGAGCCAGCAATTGTATATGGACTGCTTATTCGGAGGAGAAGGCATTGACAGTTCGCTCGTATCCAATCGAAACATGTATGGTACTAGAGGGAAAAATCAAACACCTACTCACCAGCAGAAAGAGGGAGAAAATCATGGAGGAAAAAACATGTACGGGGGGCATTCCATGAATATATTGAGTGTAAATGGCGTCGTATTATACATCAAAGTGCTTGCTTTATATATCTTGCAGGTGTCCGCATCGCCACCTAACTCCCTATCAAGCCTGAATTCCATTTGACATTGATCCCTCATTCCCACATCATTACCATATAAATCGTTCAAATTCGTTTACATTCCCGGCCTAACTCTTCTAGAGACCACAATTCTTGATATCGACGGCGGTGGCCTTGGCGTTGACCCGCCCCAGCTCGACGGCATGCCCGTTGGTCAAGGCGTCCATGGCCTTTTGCCCAATGTTGAAGCCGTTGAGCGAAGTGTCAATGCCGAGGACGTGAATCTTGTGGCCGTCGTACTCGAGGCGCCAGCACTTGCCGCAGTTGGGCGAGTTCCAAGTGATGCCGGGGGCGCCACCAATCATGGGGAAGTGGGGGATGTCGGACTGCTTCTTCCAGCCGTAGCGCGTCATGAGGCCATTCTTGCCGTCGGAGCAGGTCACCGTTGTGAGGGAGCGGGATGCCTCGTCGTAGACCGGATCGTAGGAGACTAATGTGCTCGTTGTCAGTTGTGATGATGGGGGGTTGAAGTAAGATGGCGTGGTGAAGAACTAACCGCTGTCGGCGGAGGTGACGCTGAGCAGAGCTGCGGCGCTGAGAATGGAAGAGAGCTTCATCTTGATGGATTATTTGGGAATTCAGATAAGTATGTCAAGATTTTGCGTCGAGGTTTAGGAATGATGGTAATGCTGTGGATGGTGTTGAGATAGGATGGAGGGGAAGGAGCGAGACTGAATGAAAAAGGGCAGCTGCTTTGCTTTTATAGATGGCCAGAACTACAAGTCTCTTCGTATTCAATGGCTCCATTCTGCACCATTCTCGTATAGAGTTCTTCCCATGATGTCAACAGCCCACGTCCCTTGCCTGACAGCATTTGCTTTCCACCTCGATTCGAGACCTTGCAGGGTATGACACCTTGACCTTTTTCTACCGGCTACATGCAGTAGCGGGCATTGGATCGACGGGTTACCCTTGGCGCGCCATTGGGGTGTTGGTCTCGTGATTTCTGCTCTACGTTGTTGTCTGTGTGGTGACAGCCTCGTATCCGGGCCGTCGGGGGCAACACAAAGACAACTGGTCACCGCTCAAAAAAGTGTCTCGCCAATACTCTTTCCCCAGTAACCTATTTCTTGGCAGCTCATCTCACCGCTAATATCAACCACTTTGACACTCGTTGAAAAGTATCTTGGCCATGCGGCTTGTGTTGTCAAGTTCAAGGTATGAAGCCACAGCCTTGGAGTTTGTGACGCTCATATTTTGCTGACATCCCCCTCAAGGTCATGAGACCCGATGGCTGACAAGCAACTAGCCGATGCGCTGGGCCCCAGCCTCGTATTCAAATCAGTCCATCAACTGCCGCGTCCCGGACAGCGGTGCCATCCCCCATAGACCTAGACTAGGGTTCAAACTCTTGATCGAGAGAAATACGATGCCGAGCCCCATGCCGTTTTGAAGTCAGCATTGGTTGCGGCGTTTGGTACAGTACAAAGCAACGTCCCACCTTGTTCCCCACCTCGTGTGAGGAGTACAAGGCGTGGAGTACTAAGTCCAGTCCCCCCGCACGGAGAAATAAGTGCCGTTGAGAGATGCCAACAAATCGTCGTCTTACCTGGAATTTCTCGGCGTGGATGTCTTGTGAAAAAAAAAATGTGAGGTAGGTTTGAAGGCTTATGGCTGCTTAGGCGATGTAGGCAGGATTAGTCCTCCAACCAGTGGTTTACACATCACACGCCTTTAATCTTTAATCGAGGTGGAATGCCTGCTTCACCGCTGCGCAGAGAATACCGTTTGCTGACTCAATCAAGAGCTTTCATCACGTCCTCTTGAGCATGTAGTATGTGATGTGAAATCCTCATTATGGATGCTGTAGACGCCGTTGGAAAGTGCCCTTTACCGTCGACGAACCGCATGTGGCTGGAGTGTTTATACGAAGCATCAGCCACACAAGGGCCAGATAGTAGAGCCTCCTCGGCGTTGCAGCGAACAGGATTGGCCTGACAAGCGCCATCATCGTGTCACCTAGATCAGCATCACGTGCATGCTCATGGAACGAAGACGATCAACGTAACCCGAGAGTATGACAATTAGCGTTACGGACTGCTTCCATCACCGTGGGGATTAAAAAATCCCGTATTTGAAATTATTCTTTATTTAATGTTGAAAGTTCGATAATATCAGGTGGTGGTGCCGGGTAAGTAGATGACAGTTGGCACAGCACCAAGCAACTCAATATAGAAGGTCGAACGTCTCCCCTAAGCTCGCTTTGAAAATCTCATGGCTATTTTTTCTTTACGGCACGGTAGCTAACGTTGAGAAAGGTGTAGAGTCATTATTTTTCATTTCTTTCGTTTCAAGACTGGACCTTTATAGCTCTGCGCCAACTGCGTCGGAAAGCGGAAACGAGACAAAAATAATTTCCTTCAATCCCGCGTTCCGACGCAGTTGGCGCAAGCCATATGTGTGGGATCATAAAATTGCAATGTGTATCGTGAAGTTGCAGCTTCGGACTGTGTTATAAGAAGACTGGGCCGTTATGACCTTGCGCTCATTGCGACGGAAATCGGAAGGAAAAGAAATAACCAAATTGCGATATTATTGTTGGTGGTGCGTATCTCCTCGGGGTAGTCATTTCGCTCCTTTATGAGGCGTTGGTGGGCTTTCTGCGTGTCAATGAGCCCGAACTTATATACATCAACTACCAGCTCTCGGAAATATCGACTTGTCTCGATGAAGACGATCCAATTCCATCAATCTTGTCGCTTTCATTCTTAGCGCCAGCCGCCTTTACCTATTCATCTCGCATTCGTCCTCTTCCGCCGGCCGGATTGGGATCTCGGAGCTGCTTGATCCGTTGAAAAATACCGCTCCAAGCATTATTCCCGCTCCATATCTCCCTATCAGGCCACGGTGGAAAGATTCTCGACTTTCTATTTGTTGACTGGATGCGCGGGCTGTTTATATAAAAGCTATAGTTGGCCCTGCTCCCAGCAATTAGTATAGAAGTTATTTAGAACAGAGACCACTTACAATTATACGCGGTATGAGAATACCACTGACTATTCTGGCCGTTGCCGGCGCTGCTGCCGCTCGAGTTCCTGTTAGGGGTCAATGCGGCGGCAGTGGCTATACAGGCACCACGTCTTGTCGTTCCGGCTACAGCTGCGTCTTTGTAAACGAGTTTTACTCCGAATGCCAGCCGGGTGGCGGTGCAGCGCCGGCTCTCAAGACACGTGCGGATTCCACGCCTGCGCAGGTAAATGTCGCAGAGGCTGTTCGGTTTCTTGGTAGAGTCAACCCGGCAACTGGCGAGCTCACCTGGCCGGGCACGGGCGTGGAATTCGCCTTTACGGGCACCTCGGCGACCATTGGCATCTCGGCCATAACTGGCACAACCAGCGTGGACCTGGTCATCGACGGCGCCGAGCCCATTGTCATCCCCAACGTCAACGGGACCTCCATATCTACTCCCGTGGGCCTACCGTCGGGCGCCCACACAGTCGTCCTGCGCAAACGCTCAGAGCCCAGCTTCGGCACCATCACCATCGGACAGGTGACTACCGACGGTGAGCTGGTCGCCTCCGACCCAAAGACCCGCCAGGTCGAAATCATCGGAGACTCCATCTCCGTCGGCTACGGCCTCGACGGCGAGCACCCCTGCACCAACAGCGCCGCTCTAGAGAACAACCCCAAGACGTACGGCGCGCTGGCCGCCGCGGCGCTCGACGCCGACTACCACGTCATAGCCTGGAGCGGCAAGGGCATCGCGCGAAACATTGCCACGGGAAGTCCTGACGCGAGTCCCCTCGTACCGCAGCTCTACACGCGCTACGGTGCCAACGACGCGGATGACAGCTACGACTTCCCGCCGTCGTGGTCACCAGACGTGGTGGTCGTCAACCTCGGCACAAACGACTTCAGCTACCTCGCCTACGACTCCTCCGGGCAGCCGTACGAGGCGCGGGAGCCCATCGACCCTGTGTTCTACGCCGCGGAGATGGTCGACTTTGTCAAGAAGGGCATCCAGGCGCACTATCCTGGCGCGGAAATCTTCCTCCTCGGCTCGCCTTCGCTGAGCGATTACTGGCCAACCGAAGAGGATGCGCAGCACACGACGCAGGAAAATGCGCTCAAGGACGCGGTTTCGCAGATTGGGAGCAGGGCTCATTTCCTCGGCTGGCCGACGCAGGGGGCGGATGTTGGATGCGACTATCATCCGAATGCGGCCACTCACGCCGCTCAGGCTGACGTCCTGGCTGCGGCCATAAGCGGTGTTTTGGGGTGGTGAACCAGGGTGGCGGGGATGCTGGTAGGAGTGGTTGAGTTGTAGGAAAATTATGACTAAGGGAATTAAACGACGTTACCTGAATCTAGGATGTTTGTTAACTCTCGCCATCTAGAGTTCTTTGTTCACGTGTCAATAGCTAGGAAACAGAGTCAAACACAAATCAACGGCCATTTTATAGCATTTATAGCAATACTAGATTACGTATCAACACCGTGATAATCGCTGCCTGCAGAGACCTCATTGGGCCACATGAGAGCTGATGCGGCTGAGCCAGACAAAAGGTAAGTGCGGGGTAATCGATACCATCATTCACTTCTGACATGCACTTGCACTTGATCCCAACATCTCTTTTCAAACCAAAATTTTAACTATCTATAGTTGGTGAAGACCCGTTGCAGACCTGCGGCTTTCATTTGCATCCGCAATATAGAAGTTGCCTGATAAGATGAGAGATTCTTGCTCGATTTCGACGTCATCTGCGAATCGCGTTTCGCGATAGAGATACAACTTGCAGGTCGGGGGGAGAATTCTATACACGGTCCGAAACTTGGAGGTACACATCCGAACCAATGCCTGTGCTGATATGCATCAAAAGCCATCGCCGGGATGGCTAGCCAGGGCCAAGGAGCGCCTGAGTCGGTCATCATCATCATCGTCAAAAAAGCGCAAAGGCTTGCAGCCTAAGAATGAGCTCAGTAGCGATGCGACCCCTGGCGCCGTCAACGACAGAGCTTCAAGTGATCCAAACTCTGCTAGCAGAGATGGCAACAACAACACATCACGAGTGCATCGGCCACCAAAGGCCGAGCTAGGTCTGCAGGTCCTGTACGACTGCGCCAAGCCGAGCGTCGAGTACGTCCGCATCTAAACGATGGAAAAGAAAAGAAAAAGTCCTGACAACCCTCAAGCATCGTAGCCGTGCACGGCCTTGGGGCGAATCCAGACTACGCGTGGGTTTGGCTGCCCAAGAATAACCCCCCGGAGAGCTCTGGATATCCCGACAAGCCATTCAACTGGCTCCAAAGTCTGCTCCCTGCTGGCCTGTCCTGCCGGGTCTTGACCTTCAACTATGATTCGAAATGGCACATGGACGCGCCCCAGCAGAGGCTGTCCAATATCTCGGATACACTGCTAGATACGCTTATAAACAGCCGTGAAAAGGTGAGCCTTATATCACATACAGTGCGCACTCTGTTGCTCATTTCGAGGGATAGGATGCCAGTCGTCCTTTGATATTCATTGGTCACAGCTTCGGTGGCAACGTTATTGAACAAGTACGCACCTTTGCCTGATTCTAGCTGTTATGCTAGTCATAACAACATTTTGCTTAGGCCATCGTCTCGGCAAACAAGCCCGACTCGGAGTACCTGTCTATCCCCCAATCTACAGTCGGAATCATATTCCTCGGCACTCCTCATCGAGGGAGTCAAGCCGCAGCATGGGGCAGGCTGATCGCAGCTCTCGCGCCTCCCGACTTTGCGGCCGAAGACCGGCTACTGAAAGCCTTGGAGGAGCAGTCGGATGCTTTGATAGATCGTCTGCGAGACTTTTCCCGCTGGCTCTTCACCGAGTCGGTGTCGGTCGTCTGCGCCTTTGAGAAGCTCAAGACGGATTATTCATCGCGAGCAGGTTCCGTCGGGAGGTTGCTTCCATCCAAACACCTGGTTTGTTCCTTGGACACCTAATCCGTTAATTCAAGTGCTCCTCTGACACCCATTCTAGGTCGTGCCGGAAGGCAGCGCATGCATCGACGGCCACCACAACCTATCTCTACACGCGGACCATTTGAAACTCAACAAGTTTTACGGAGCCGACGACCCTTCTTTCAAGATGGTTTATAGCCACATCACACGATTTGCAAAAGATGCCGACGCAAAGCTCCATCGCCGCCGGAACCCAACGGCCATCCCAAGAGACGCAAGCGCCACAACCGGCGTCCTCAGACGCTGTCTCCAAGAAATGAGGGTGACGAATCCGCTGGACATTCTAACGTCCATCCACACGCAGAAAGAAAGGAGGGTAGGGAAAACCTGCGAATGGATCCTGACGCAGAAAGAGTTCGCTGCCTGGGTGACGAGCAGCCAACCTCGGCTCCTCCGCCTAGTTGGCTCTCCGGGCATCGGAAAGACGATGCTGGCGTCCTTTGTCACCGAGGTGCTCAAGAGCAAGGTTGAAAAGACGCCTGGTCGGCTGTTTGCCTACTTTTTCTGCGACGACAAGGACGAGGACCGACGAGCGCCTGCGGCCCTGGCTCGCAGCCTCATCTGGCAGCTTCTTCTTCAAAAGGGAGCTCTTTGAGCACGTCGCGGAAGATTTTGCGAGCCAGGGGGGCAGGCTCTTAGATAACCTCCCGGCCCTCTGGCGAATCTGCCAAGCCATCCTCCGAGATGAGCGTGCTGGCGAAGTCTATATTCTGGTCGATGCCCTGGACGAATGCGACCTCGCTCAAGGCAGGGTCTTGCTCCAAGGAATCTCCGACCTGTTCAGGTTAGGGATGGAAGAAGGAGGAAAGTTCAAATTTCTCATCACCTGCAGACCCAACGTAACCGACATTGAATTTCACCTAAACGAGCTCGGCACATGCCTCAGAGTGGACTCAGCCATGATCAATGACGACCTGTCCGAGTACATTGATTTCAAAGCCGGCAAGCTCAGGGACCGGACCGGGCACCCTTATCCGACAGGCCTGAGGGAAATTGTCAGAAATTCGCTCAAGGTGGAAGCGGGCGGCACCTTTCTGTGGGTGTCCATCATGCTCGCCGAGCTCCAGGAAGAGCTGATGCACGAGGTCGAGAAGAAGCTCAAGAACCTCCCAGCTGGGCTCGAGAGTGTGTACGCCACTATCTTAGATCGAATCCCACCGCAGAGCCGAGCAACTGCCCATTTCGTCCTGACATGCATGGTGGCAGCCCGGCGTCCGCTGAGCAAGACCGAGATCCAAGCGGCATTTGCCACGTTAAAGACGGGCTCCGTCCAGGACAGCCATAATCTAGAGGTATACGCAGACATCATCTCATCCTGCAGCTCGATCATTCGTTCAGATACCATAGACAAAGGTCCAGATGCTGTCCTCAGCTTCTGCCATCAGTCTGTAAAGGACTTCTTGCTCCACGAACCTGGGAAAGCCAATGCGTGGTATCACACTTCCACGGACGAGGCGAACCTACTGCTCTTCGAGTCCTGTTGGACGTACCTAAGCGCAGACAAGTTTCGCAATGGTCGCTTGGTCGTCGGCCGCGCGAGAAACAGCTATGAAGCAGAAGAGGTGCCCACCACGGATCTGCAAGATTACCTGCCGCAAAATCAATTCCTCGAGTACGCGGCAGAGGAATGGCTCGACCACGCCATGTCGATTCCTGTCTCCCAGCTGGACAGCGTCATCGGAGGCGTTGTAGACGTGGCAAAAGCACCGACGATGCGCGATGCTTGGTTGCACAGGGCAGTCAAAGACCACGAAACGGGCGTCGTCAAGATATTGGTCAAGCATAAAGCCGATGCGGAAGCCCGGGATTCCATAGGCTGGACGCCGCTTTACGCAGCCGTCTACGAAGCTCACGAGCCAACCATTAGCTTCTTGCTGAGCAAAGGGGTCAATATAGAGGCCCGAGACGATAGACGGTTGACACCGCTTTGTATAGCTGCCTATAAATCTTATGAGAACGTCATCAAGATGCTGCTCGATAAAGGAGCTGATACCAATGCCCGTAACAGGAAAGGCGCCACGCCTCTTCATGTAGCGGTTTTCGATGATCGAGTGAACATCGTTCGGCTACTGCTCAAAAGGGGAGCCGACATCGACGCACAAGATGACTTGGGACTCACGCCACTTTACTCGGCCGTCTATCAATATCGTGAACATATGGTCAGGATTCTGCTCGACAATAAGGCTGATACGGAAATTCGGGATAGGAAAGGGTTGACGCCACTTTACGTGGCTGTCCACAAGGGACGCGAACATTTGGTCAAGATGCTGCTCGAGAAAGGAGCCGATGCGGAAGCTCGAGACAAAAAGGGGCTGACGCCGCTTCACGTAGCCGTCTATAAAGGGTACGAGGCCATCACTGGAATTTTGCTCGAAAGCGGAGCGGATATCAATATGCGGCATAGCGACAGGCGGACACTGCGGCAGTGGGCGTCGGAAAATCAAAAGGCGCTTTTCACCAGCCTGCAGCTCGAGGGGCATTGGCGGTGGGGAGATGAAAAGCAGCTGAAATGAGGTTTTCCGACTATCCTACGTGGATATGACTGTACAATCTGTTGTTGCAGAAGAGAGAGAGATGATCCAGGTCATTGTATTGATCTTTTCTTTTGTTTTGGCTTGCGACGCGGTAAGCCCAAACTATCAGGGCCCTATCTTCTTATTAACGTAACCGAAGCTGAAGCATCCAAACTCTATGGTTACTTTATCTTAACTTTCGAAATTGATATAGTAAACATAAAATTAAATAAGGTTAATCTTTTTTTATCGGAGTATATATATTTATTAACCTCTGAACTCTATAATAACTCATAATACGCATAGCATTAACGTAATAGCTAAGGGTTTTATTAAGCCATTCAGCCGCCATTCCCAAGCAAAACAAAGACGAGGCTGATGGACCGAGAGAGGCAGAAGAAGTGTTTGACCAAGAGTGTTGGCAAGACAAGGTCAAAACGCAAAAGGAAAAAAAGACGTCCGACCGAGCTGGCATAGACCTCCCCGGCTCTCCTTCTTTCAGTTTTCCCATCTTTTCCTCTCTCCAACACCACAACAATCATCTCAACACAATAATGGAGCCACTCGTCAAAGGTGGCGTATACACCAAGAAGCGTTATGATGACGAAGAACCTTATACCTCAACTTCCGACGGCAAGCGCGAACTGCATAGACTCAGACGTCTTGGAGCTCTCGGTTTGGTGTCTTCTGGCACAACAAACAGCCGCTTCCTGTTCGGACTGCGGGGGTCGTCTCCCGTGTCCGCGACGTGGATGTACCAACATCTGTAGCCGTCTCCGCAAGCACCTCGACGACATCTGTCGGTTCAAAAGACAGACAGTCAAAAGGGATCGATGGTCTTGAAATACATAAAAGAGGCCGGCTCTTTGTCTGGAGTCTCCCCCATGACCCATTGTACGTACTTGGCGTTAAAAGTAAATAGCAAGAACTAACCAAGCTTAGTCCCTATTTTGGGACGTGATGAGTGCTTGGGTCGAATCAACTATGGCGGGAACGCATGTCGAATTTTATATCAATCGCTTCAGCTAATGCCTTCTAGTTTAGCAGAATATAAGCCTCGGGAAACCCATGAAATATCATCATTGTCGATGACGGGGCGAGACACAGCTAGGTCGTGGGCGTCTTTGCGGCGACGCTTCGAACCCATGGCAGCTAAGCGGCCCATAATATGAGCCCACGACAACGCCATCAAGCCACACAACACGTCGGTAACGCCCAAAACTTTATACCAACCATCAAGTCGCATAAACTCAAGCAAACCGTTCAGGCGCCTACCAAAAATAAAACGGCCAAGTCTCCACTCAAGTGAATATATAAAACACCATGTCCTCTCCCCAGTTCCGATCCCAATACACACGCCTTTACATTTCATTTCCAAACAAGTCTGCCGCGGTCATACAACTATGATGCTCTCATTCCATCAAATACCTTGAACTCCCCCTCCCTCGTCCACTTTCCCACTTGGACACGACAACGCCGTACATTGCACAGACAATCGTGTCGCTCCCTACACATGTTTCACTTGGGCACGACAAGGCGATTTTGATCCCGCGCCCAACATGTCGTCCACTGCAAACATGGCAAGCGAAGGTCCAATGTCTTGCGGTGACGAGGAATACCCGGAGTCGACAAGCGCCAGCGCGGTATACTGGAATTCATCTCAGTAAACCAGACGCGCCAACGCCAACCAAGCCCCGAAGACGACAGCGACGACGCTCCGGCCATAGAAAAAGCCGACGAGCCTCTACACCACCAGCCCCCGCTCCCGGCATCGACACAGCCCCCGACAAACGACTCCGGCACCCTAGCGCAGCTGAAGCTGCTGACCAAGGCTGAGGCACTGAAGGCCTAGGAGCGCCTGAAGGATGGATACGCCGACAAGATACCTGAAGGATGGATACGCCGACAAGAGCGGATCGAGCTACACGTATCAGTTCCTCATGTCGCGTCTCTGTCGATACCGCAACGCTGACAATCTCGGCCTTGACTTTGACATGGCCATTCCCGAGGCTGACGGCGAGTTTCATCTTGGTACGCCAAGCACTCGACAAGCATATCATTCCATCAACACAAAGCGACCTTCCTATACTTTCAAACCACTTAATGGAAGTAAAAGGAACAATCGCGGTCGGGGACCTCGAAAAAATTCGAACCGAGTGCTGCCTTGCATTCCCCCCTCCAGGCTCTCAGTTGACGCTCAGTGGGATGCCCAAGGACCCTTCGAAACCTCCTTACCGATGCACTGAATGGGCCAACGATGTACGGAGTAGAGGCGTTGATGATGGCGAGGTCGCCAAGGGGTGCTGGTGGACTTGGTTGGTGCCTGCCTGAGATTGAGGTTTCTGCCTGCCATAGCGGGTATGATATCAATACACGTCTCGTCCAGGCTAGCAGATAGATTTCATAATAAATGTTATTAATGTAGGGGTATTATCCATCATGCTCCGTCCAATCTAATATAATAAGTACAAGAAGTTTTGAAATCGAAAACAGTAAAACAAATACAACCATGCAGATTCGTCATGTAAGGGGGCTGAGATGCCCAAATGACAGAGTTTGACGTAGTAAAATTAAAAAAAGAAAATGTCTAATCATGTCCACACACACACACGCACCCTTTTTGAAGGGGGTTGGCAAAGTATCTCGTTTAAGGATTGGCAACGTAGCTCCTGGCCCTCTCGAGATCCTCTCCGTAGGGATCGGGGCCGGAGATGACGGTGTCGTCCTGGGCAGGAGTGTGGTGCCTGGCCTTTTCGACATCCGTCGCGGTCTCCTCCTCCTCCCAGGTGTAGGCGTACTTGCTCCTCTCGCGGATCTTGGCGCCGTACTTCCAGAAGAGGAAGGGGATGGCGCAGCAGGCGAGGCTGATGAAGGCGAGCAAGCTCGAGGCCCACTGGTCGCCGAGGCGGTGGTACATTTGCTCGGTGAAGAGAACGACGGCGGCGCCCCAGAAGCTACGGATGAAGGTCTTGGCGGCGAGGGCCGAGGCGGCCTGGTGCTGGTACGAGTCGACGAGGTAGTTGTTGGCAGAGTTGTAGAGGAAGATGAAGCCGAAGCCGACGGGGAAGCCGCCCATCATGGGACCCGCCCAGTGCAGGTCGGAATACGACGTCCAGGCGAAGATGAAGAGGCCGATGGGGATGAACCAGCAGGAGAACATCATGGGGATCAGGCGCGTCTCGGCGGGAGGGTGGCCCTTGTGGTGGTCCACGAGCGTCAGGTAGTGCTTGTTGATCCAGGGGGAGCAAAAGGCCGAGGCGAGCACGCCGACGGCGACGGGGATGAACATGAGACCGGTGCTGCTGGCCGACCATCCCTTGTCCTCCTCGTAGATGATGGGGAAGGCGACGAAGAACATGTAGAGGAGGCCGTAGAGGACACTCATGTAGAGCGAGATGAGGAAGACGATGAGCTCGCCGAAGAGGAGCTGGAAGGGACGGATGAGGAAGACGCGGAGGCGCTCGGCGAGGGGCTGGCCGTCGATTTCCTGCTGCGTCACGTAGGATAGGTCGCCCGTCTCCTTGCGGAGCTTGGCGGCTCGTCGGGCCAGGAGGGTGGGCGCGTAGGTTTCCGGGACGGTGAAGGTGATGAGGACCCAGACGATGCCGGCGAGGATGAGCTGGAGCCAGTAGAGCCATCTCCATCCGGCTCCATCAGACAGGAAGCCTCCTACAAGAGGGCCGACTATCAATTGTCAGCTTAAAATGCTTTTTTACTAGTCGGGTGCGGCGCTGGGGTTGAAAAGGGGGAAAGGGGAATCTTACTAGCTGGGCCGAGGAAAGGGGCGGCGGAAAAGGCAGCCATGGGCACACCTCGCTCCTCATTCTTCCACAGATCGGCCAGGGAACCACCAACGAGAGTCATGGGGGCGGAAAAGGCGATGCCATCAATGGCGCGACATACGAGCAAAGTTTCAATATTCTTGGCGACGGCACTAGGGATGATGAAGATGGTTGCGAGAAGCAACGTCGATCCGCTATCAAACGTCAGTAACTTATCATCAAGTGCTAGGCAAATAAAGTAAAAAAAAAA
>PXOB01000040.1:47876-80913 GCA_003012115.1 Trichothecium sympodiale | reverse complement strand
TTAGCGCATGTGCTGAGGTTGGCAGCACCACCACACACAGCTATTAGCAATTTAGCATCTCAATCAATATATCAACATATCGCACGTCTCAATTGATTTCTACTATTAAAGAATCGTTCTGCTCGAGGCTATTGGCCGCGGCTACGTGGGCTATTATAAGAGGATGCGTTCTACTTGAAGCTGCCTTCGTCGGCCTGCTGTCGACTTCACTTGTCCAATCATTTGAGAGCTAGTTTCCTGCGTAGAGTTGTCTTGTTCGAAGAATCACCCTTCTGATCGTCCCTGATTAGATTGCATCCAACAAGGCATATTGATGAGTAGATGTTGTAAAAAAGGAGCCGTGATAAGATCAGTCTGCAACACTCTTTGCTTAACCAACATGTTACTCAAAAGGGTCATAGGGTAGCGATCTTAAACCTGAATGGACGCATTGTTTGTGCAGTGTGGCAGCGGACCGTAGAGTACAAGTAAGGTCTGACCCCGAAGAATACGCGTAGGTCAGCCGACTGACGTAGAAGCTATCAGGTCGGAGGCTTTGGAGACAGAACTGCGAGCCCTTTAGATAGAATACGGTCACTGCCGATCCTGAGCGGTCATATATTGCTATGAGAAGGGCAACAGCCCTCCTTGCCTTTACCTTGGGTAAGTCGGGCACATCTTGGGTTGACCGTTTGTCCATTCTTTCTAAAAAAAAACCCATGGTCTCGTGCGCCGCGCCGCACAATACCTTGCGATTGAGTTGAGATGCTCAGCGTATGTATTGAGTTCATTAAAGAACTATTTACTGTCCTTAACGTGGCTTCGGTGCCAGTGAAACTTGGTTCATTTGCACCGGCAACAAACTTGACGCTATTTATAGATTCGCGGTCGAAGATGTGGCCTTAATATCTTTTCGCTCATTGCGTCGGAAATCGGAAGAATAAGCAATAATAGATTCGCGGTCTATGAGAATAGGTCGAGCTATAACATAGAGTATTCCACAGCTGGGGTTCCTTGATTTCATTGTTTCTTTCATTTCCGCTTTCCGACGCAGTTGGCGCAAAAGCCATAAAGGCACAGTCTTCGCTGGGGTTCCTTTATTGATTGATTATAGACGTTGGCAATCCGTGTCTGACGTTTCTGCACGGTTCAACGCTTTAATCGCCGGAGGCTGCTGGGCCGTCCCGCCCGCAGGTTATTACCCCGCAGAAGAAGAGGCCCTAGTCTTCGGCAAAGTTCAAGGCGACGCCCGCCGTCACCTGCATATGCGCCTCGTGATCACGAGGGAGGGAGGGGGGGAGACACTAGGTAATAGCACATCTTCCCCTCACATGCCCCCAGGTCTCCCCAAGTTCTCCTAGACCGTAGAGAGGAAGACGCAGAGGAATGGCACGTCGAGTTAACCCAATGATGATGCGCTTGGATCTGTATGGTTCGGCAAAATCGCCAGCAATGCAGTCTATTGAGTAGATTATAAAAGTCGGCGTACGCCCACATGTCGTTTTGTGTTTCTTATTGGCATTGACGAACAGCGTACATACACTTGGATAGCAAAGGGTTTTACATCCCCTCTCCATTATGAAGTTGAGCGACTTTGTCGTACCATTCATGCTGCCTATGGTAATAGCAGCCGCCAGCTTATCAGCTACATCTCGGCGGCAGGATCTGGACAACGCCCAGCTCTCGTTTTACCCTGCACCAAGCCCCAACGGTGTCGGCATCCTCGTCGTCCCCGGAGGCGGTTATCAGGACGTCTCCCTCGACTACGAGGGCGCAAACACGACTGCCTACCTCAACGAGCGTGGCTACGACGCCTGGGTCCTCGACTACTCCACCGCGTCGGATGCCGCGACGCCCCTCTACCCGGTCCCGCTCGACGAGGCCATCGAAGCCGTGCGTCTGGTCAGGGCTCAGAACCGCACCTCCAAGCTCGGCATCTGGGGATACTCGGCCGGGGGTCACCTCGCCGCCATGACCGTCACCAACCCGGATGTCGACCTCGACTTTGGCATCCTCGCCTACCCCGTCATCACCATGGACCCTCAGTTCACGCACCCCGGTTCGCGTCACAACCTCATCGGTGACGATGCATCGCCGGAGCTGCAGGAGGAGACGTCGGCCGAGAACAGGGTGACGGACTCGACGCCGCCCATCTTTGTCTTTCACACGGCCAACGATGCTACCGTGCCTGTTCAGAACTCGCTGCTCTTCATCAACGCCATGGCGGGCAAGGGTCGACCGTTCCAGTCGCTGATTCTTCCCGATGGTAAACACGGGATTGCTCTTGCATTGGATGACCCTGTGAGGAATTGGACGCCTGAGCTAGAGCGATGGATGAAGTATTCAATCTAGGTGCGGAGTACGGAGTACTGACCGAGGTTATGTGACGGAACTTGTCGTACAAGATCACGTTCATGATGGAAAACATAAAAAATAAAAATAAAAAAACGCATTGGTCCCCGAATTCCCAATGCAAAACAACAATGATGACGACACTGAAGCTAAAACGGCGGATCGCGCTGGATTAGCGGAGAGACCAGCGTCAGAGAGCGCTGTAGTTTGTGCGATCTATGGGGAACTACTCCGTACTGGCTTGGTTCGGCAAGGAAATGCCGGCATGGTAACACTGAGTCGGCCCTGTTTGGGAAGTGAACAGCCTTTTTGACTGGGTTATCACAATATTATTCTTCGATCAGGTACAAATACTCGTTTGAGGGATATGTAAAAGAAATATAAGAGATGTATCAATCCCGGGTTGAAGAAAAAAAAATACCGATTGGAAAACGCGTTGCGTGCAATTTTTTCTCATTCTTTTATTCTGTTATTTTGCTCAAGAGAAATGTACTGAAAAAAGCACATCACTGGCCAAAATCGCCCACATTATCAGAAACAATGTCAGAAACGCCCGCGACGGGAGCTCCCCCTGGACAGGCGGCACAACCAGCTATTACTACTACTGACGAGGAACAGCAGCAGCAGCAGCAGGAGCAGCAGCCAAAGTCGAGCAGACACCATCATCTGGTGACACCGGCACTCGCCGAGGGAACATCGCCCACTACCAGCAAATGGGAGATTCGGTCGTGGTACGGCTACTACATTGGCGCAAACGGCCTCGCCCTCTTCAACTTTGGACCTACGGCCTTTCAGAACCTGCTCTCCCAAGCTGCGCCGGAAGATAGCGGCTTGCTGCCCTTTGCGGGCCGCAATCGTAGCGTCAATAGCATCGTGCTGCTTTCCAATGGCATCTCTTTCGCGTTGCAGACCGTGCTCTTCCTCGTCATCGGCGCGTATGCTGATTTCGGGTCTGGGCGCCGCTGGTTGCTCATCGCCTGGTCCGTCCTCGCCTACGCGGTCGGCTTCTCGTGGCTCGGTGTGCACGATCCTAGCAAGTGGAAGGTCGGAGTCGGCCTCTACATTGTCGGGCTTATATGTTACCAGCTTACTCTGACGTGTTGGACAGCCGCTTTTCCGTCCCTCGCGCGCAACACTGCTCATGTCAAGGAGGCGAGGGAGCAGTACGAGGATGGAGACATCAGTCTGCAGGACCTCGACCGGATCGATGAGATGGAGCGCAGTAGGCTTAGCAACGTTTCCTTTTACATTCAATCCGTCGCAGAGGTATTCATCCTCGCCATCATCGTGGGTATCATGTTTGGCGTAAACGTGACCGCGAGCACCGAGCGGAACAGCTGGGGGTTGTCCGTCCTCATCGCCTTCGCTACCGGAGTCTGGCTCCTCGTGTCCGTACCTTGGTTCATCCTCGAAAAGAGCCGGCCGGGGATGCAGGTGCCCGAGGGTCACAACATGTTCACCGTTGGCTTCTGGCAGCTCTACGAGGCCTTTACGCAAATGTGGCAGCTCAAGCAGAGTCTCATCTATCTAGTAGGCTACTTTCTCCTAGGCGATTCCCTCAACACCACCGTCACCACCGTCTCGACCCTCCAGAACGAGGTCGTCAGCTACGACACGCTCAAGCTCACCTACCTTCTCATAGTTGGCTTGACCGCCCAGGCTGCTGGCATTGGCTCTTTTTGGTGGATCCAGAAGCGCTTCGGGCTCAGCGCCAAGGCAATGTTCAACGCCGTCATGGTTTCCATCATCCTGCTCGACGGCTGGGGCATGATTGGCAACTGGACTAACAAGTTCGGCTTCCACAACGAGTGGGAGTTTTGGCTCTACCAAGTCTTCTACGGGCTCTTCGTTTGTCCCTGGTACAGCTACTCGCAGATCATGATCAGCTCCGTCACGCCCCGCGGCCACGACTTCTTCTTCTTCTCCGTCTTCAACGTCATTGGAAAGGCCTCTAGCTTTATTGGCCCGCTCATCAGCAGTGCCATCATCGATGCTTCGCCTGGAGGGGACAACAATAGTGCACCCTTTTATTTCCTGTTCGCCCTTACCATTGCTAGTGCTTTTGGTATATGGATCTTCCTGGACCTGGAGAAGAGCGCACGGGAGCAGGAGGTCTTCCTGGCGAAAGAAAAGGCACGCATTTATGGAGAGGGCCAATAGAGCTGGGACTGCACCAAGTTATCGTAGCATCAGGTTGTAGTAATAACTTTCACCGCTTGATACATCCTTATTTTGCTCAACACTACGTGGAGTGGCCATTTCACTTCATTTCTTAATGCCGTCTGTTCAGATGACATTAACAAGTTCCCCGTGCTGGGGCAGGACATGTCGTAGTTATCATGCGTCGGCTGTAAAGGCACTGTACGTTCTGACGACCATCACGGGGATGGGGAGAAGATGCGGAGGTAGAAGAGCTGATTAGAGTAGGAGAAGAGCTCTTATTATTTTAAACAAACAACTTGAGTTGTACAAGAGTCTGATCGTGCCCCGACTGAAAATGTAGCGGCATCGCATCCAAATACGCACATCGGGCACTTCATATCTTAGATGCACATAGCTCTATATAGAAGATGTATTAAAGAAGACTACTATTAATCAAGTTAATTTCCTATCCAAGCTAATGACCTGTGCAACACCTAGTAAAAGAAGAAGAAAGAAAAGGCATCACCTATATCCATTATAACATTACCCCATCACATCATATCACACCATCAAAGACGTGAATTCACGCCCAGCCTCGCAACCTCCTCCCCCAAAATCGACACGATCCCGACGCCGCTGCTCTCCAGCTCCTCCTTCACATCCCCCCACCTCCCGGGATCAACGCACCTCGTGCCCTCCTCGACTAGGTACGTCACGAACCCCTCCCTCGCGGCGTCGGCGGCCGTAGCCTTGACGCAGTAGTCCCCTGCCAGCCCGACGACGTATACATGCGTGACGCTCGCCCCGCGAAGCCTTCCCGCGATGCCCGAGTCCTCGATCCGAAAGGGATCGTGAAACGCAGAGTACATCTCGAGATTCTCAACCTTGCCCTTGTCGATGACGGCGTCGAGGTTGGTCTGGTCGAGCTCGGGGACGAGGGCCGCGCCGCTGGTCCCCTGGACGCAGTGGACGGGCCACAGCGTGGTTTCGTACGTGCGCGACGGGTCAGAGGGATGCGCTATCATCGTCGTCGAGGTAAAGGGCTGGGTGCCGGCATGGTTGGCGGAGAAGGAGACGTGCGAGGCGGGGTGGGCGTCGCGGGTCGCGATGCGGACGGCAAAGGGGAGGGAGAGGAGATAGTTGACCGTGGGAGCGATATCCCGACCATCTTTCACTGCTAGAGAACCATTCTTTTCTCACACGTCCCAAATCAACGCCGCGTCACATTTGCTTTTCCTTTGCTCATGTTAAAACTCACCGGTGGGCAAAAGTCTTCCTGAAAATCGACGACGATGAGTGCCGGCTTGAATGGTTCAGTCATTGTCTGCGATGCGGAACGATGTTATGCCGACCAAGGATGTGAAAGTCCGATTGAAGACGAGAGAGAGCCCCGTGTTGCATTAAAACTCCGCTTTATTGTTATTCGTTGGACTTCGTTGTTGGAGGGGCGGCGGGATGTGACAAAAGTTGTTGAATGACGATGGAAGCTGATGTCAGCGTTGAATGTCCACAGCAAACGCGATTAGATAAAGTCAAGGCCCAATTGGGAAATCGAGCCGGAGAGTTGGTGGAAGGCTGCGGGGCTACATTCCACTTTCCGTGCGTCTTCCCATCTCTCTGATTGTCGTTGTCGTAGTCCACTCTCCCAACGGCGAAAAGGTTGCCCAAAGGGGGGGAATTCGGCCGACGGACTCAGCATGCCGTGGACTTTTGATACATTATCATCGCTTCCCCCCAAACCATCACCATCCATTCGACTCGGGCCTGTTTGATCGCCGTTCACAGTTTCAACTGTTGCAAGACAATAAGCTCTTTCGCGAGACTTCTCACTATGTATATATGACAACTACATATCTCGCACGTCCGATAGGCAATACCTAAGCGCAACCCATTTACCTAATGTATTCGACCTTGGTTAAGCCGACTTCAGTTTGTCAGCGCTTGGGGAAATGACTTGCATTACACCTTGATATGGGAAATTGGGGCTGGTCGGCCAAAGCGTCAAACGGAACCGACACGTGGTCCAAGGGAGACATGGCTTTCGCCAACTGACAGAACACATATTCCGTAATATGCTCTCTGGACATCTCGGTATCGAGCTTGACCGCCCATTCGTATGAGACAGAAGAGGTAATAGTATGTAATAGGTTATCGCATTGTGAGGCTTCACATGAATCCCCTACCTCGGCCGACGTGGAGGAGCTTGTCGCCGACTAGGGGTCCCCATTCTGGACCTTCCATCTCGAATTCCACCCAGGATTAGCAACTTTGCTCCAGATTTACTTGCTGCTAATCCTCCCTCTGCATTTTTTTTCCGCAGCCTTGTTCAAGGGCGCATGAGCTTGGCTAGCCACTAGATACCCTTTGTAGCCAGGTCGGTTAGAGTCACTGGTCGGAACTTGCCGCTGCAATGAGTCGGGACCGTCGGTCTCAGTGGATGCTTGAGCAATTCTTAGCCCCCACCAAATGTTGCCAATGTCCGCTACCCCTGTCCGTCGCAAGCCCTGCAGCCAAATCGCCCTGTGCCTTGTCGTAGAGGCTTCCATATAACCAGTCCAAATACGACGACATCTGCGCCCCTCCTGAGGCTTGCAGGCAGTGAGACAAGGCTCAAGGCTCCCGCGTAATAGATCGGAAGATCTAATCTGGCCGTTGAGGTGTTTAAAGAATTTTCCTTCCTTCTCGAAAATAGCTCTTTACGGTAGCCTCTTCCATTCTAGGGGTCTCGGGTTCAATTAAGAATCCGTAGACTAATAAAAAGAAGAAAAAAACAAAGAAAAAATAAGAATAATCGCCGAGCTGGATGCAGGAATTCCGTAGTTGCGTGTGCGGCTTCCTCCGTCCAAAGTTCAATGACTCTAGCGCCGCGGCCAGTTCAAAGTCGGTTCATCATCTGGTGGTGTCCCCCGGAAAACAAGGATCAACAACACCTTTCTGTCCCTCGGCCCTACCAGCCTCTGATCTTGTTCAACTGCAGTCCTAACTTTAACTCTCATCACATCATCACCATCTTTCCAACGTTTTTCTTTCATGCGCGCCGACCTTGGCATCGACTGCAGTCATCAGATAAAGCCTGAACCGGTGCGGACCCGGCGACTTGGTTGCGGCGCTCTCCTGTCGGGATAAGGCGCTACTGTCTGTGACGTACCTGAACCAAATCAGGGAGGTCGATACAAAGGCCCCCAAGAACACAGATATCGCCGTGCCCTTCACAACGCAATGGCGTGGCATGAGAGGCTATATTTGCGAGAACTGCCTTTCTCCTTACTTGTTCTCGTTGCTGTTGCAGGAATTTTAGTTGTAGGGGTGACCGTGTATATTTTGGAGCGCTTCATCGTGAGCATCTCATATCCGCCTACAATCCCGTTGGTAGGCGAGAAAGAGGGTGCGCGACGGTTTAGTTGGCGCACGCGACTCAGATATTACACCGACTGCAAAGGTTTATTCCGAGAAGCATGGGATAACGTGAGTTTGTTTGATCGGTGATTCGCATAGAATCTGGCGCTAACAATGTCAGTTTCTCGTCAAAGGCCAGCCCGTCATCGTGCCGGGCATGGGCTTCCGCAAAGAGGTCATCATGCCACCTTGTCACTTGCGCTGGGTACTGTCCCAACCTGACGCCGTGCTCAATACTGCGCAGGCAATGGCGGAAGTTGACCAGGCAAAATGGAGCCTTGGGCATGACGGCCCGGTGACGGATTCATGGCAAGGCATGTTGGTCAAGACGGAGCTCAACCGCGTGCTCGAAGGCATCTGTGTAGCATTGAGTGAGGAGCTTGGCCTGGCTTTCGATGCGCACTTTGGAAAGGATACGGAGAATTGGAAAGAGATTGAACTGCGGGGAACTGTTAGCAAAGCCATCGCACAGGCCAACGGGAGATTCACTGTTGGCTTGCCGTTATGTATGTTGCCGTACCTTGTCCTACATTGAAGAAGCTCGCTGACAAATCTAGGCCGTGATCCTGAATACCTGAAGACTGTTCTTAAAGTCAATGATGGTCTCATCACATATGGTGGTATCCTTTCGGGGTCGCCACTTCTACTTCTCCCACTGCTAGGGTCCACCATCACCAAACCTCTGCGTTGGAATCTGAAGCGCATTCGCAAGTGGCTCATACCGTTATGGAGACACCGCCTCGACCTGGCATCATCCTTGACCATCGACGACCAGCCGCAGGACCATGTGCAGATGATGGCCCGTTACGCCAAGAAGGAGAGGCCGCAAGAGGTGGACAATCTTGAACTCATCGTCAGCCGAATCTCTGCGCAAAACTTTGGCGCGGTACATCAAACGAGCATCCAGGTCTCCAACTTCCTATTGGATATCCTAGCATCGAACGACGAGTTTGACACCATCAACAAGCTGAGGAACGAGTGCGCCGAGATCTTGGGCGAGGCGGGAGGGGAGGCAACCGACGAGGCTCGACAGGCCACGTGGACCAAGGTCAAGGTGAACAAGATGGTACTGGCAGACTCGGCAGCTCGCGAGACTCTACGTCTGCATTCATTCGCCAACCGGGCCATCCTGCGAAAAGTCATGGCGCCAAACGTAACGACTCCCGACGGCCACCACCTCCCTCAGGGCACCCTCATCTCTTTCATCTCATACGCACCGCAGACTTCCGCGGACTATTACCCGGATCCCACCAAATACGACCCCTGGAGATTCGCCAAGGTTCGGGAGACGACTTCGACACCCATTTCCTTTGTCAGCACTGGGCCCGACTACCTCCCTTTCGGTCACGGTAGGCACGCGTGCCCTGGGAGGTTCCTCGTCGACTTTGAGCTTAAGATGATCACGTCGCATGTCCTACGCTCTTACGATATCAAGTTTCCCGAGGAGTATAGGGGCAAGAGGCCAGAGAACGTATGGCTCGCCGAAGCCACATTCCCGCCACCGGGAGTGAAGATTTGTATCAAGAGGCGCAAGGGGTCCAACTGAAAGCCCAAAGTCCGGTCGCTTGTTTTTGTTTTTTTTTGGTTTCAGTTTGCTTGATTCGGTGCTCGGAGTTGATTGCATAGATAATGGAGTGGATGAGCGTTTTTGGAATTGTTATTTGATACCATGTACAGGGCAGCCAGAGCGGATACACAAGGCGGATCGGAAAAGGGCTTCGTTGATGTTAGTGGGACCAAGGCAAGATACCCGTGGCGACATATCGAAGCGTCCTTTGTATTGGGTTAATGTATTTAATGATTGCTATAGAACATTCAACGCACCATTCATAATATCGATAATCACCCACTACCCTAGGCCCTAGTATCTCCTTAACGGCAGCAGTGATTGGGTTGGTGGGGTATTCGCTCGTCGGTCTTCAAGGCGAACTTTATCGGCATTATTATAGATTTGAAGGTGATGATCATTCCGTGGTCAGCTTTGCTTTATATGGCATCGTCATCGTCTCGATGCAGCCACGTATCTCACTATCGGTAGTCGGGAACCTAGGGGAATGAGGCGTGGTTACCAGGAGCTCGTCAATTTTGGCCCGTTGATTTCTGTCATTCACAAAATGTGAGCATTGGTCGAGGTCATTATTAAAGAGATCGCTGTAGGAAGCTGCAATTCGACTAGCGCATCGATCATGGATTCATCTTCGGCTTAATCCTAGATATCCAAGCCATTACAACAAACTTCTGCTCCTCTCGGTGGAAGTTTTCTGTACCATGCGCAATTCTTATTTCTTACAGTATTGTGAGCAACCGAATCTTGTCAAAGCGCCGCTGTTTCTGGTAACGAGCTTGTCAGTCTACGAGAGCGGTAGCAAAAATTTCCATACGGCGGAGTACACTATTAATAGTTGCAGCTGATGGGGCGGAATACGATTAGAAAGATGTTTCCTTCACTCAGTTGTAGAACAATGTCGAATTTTTCGCCAGATGCTGGACTGACCACTTGAAAGAATAGGGTGTAAAAAAACGTTGTTGCCTTTTTTTTTCTTTTTCTTTTTTCTTTGCATCTTTGTTCTTTTTCTGCAGTGACGAACCCAATACTACCTACTGGGTATATACGCATGGACAACCAAGTTCTGTAACAAGACAATGACGAAGAAGAAGAAGAAGAGAGGTTAGCTACTGACTGTCATGCATAGATTATTGTCTCGCAACTGTATCCGTCTGCCAGTCATTAAGTCGGTGTTTGGCACGCCTCATTAGGTACCGGGATCATGCAGTGCATGGCAGCTTTGCTAGTGCCCTTCCCCCAAACCAACCGACCGACCTTTACATCCGAAACCAACCCAATGCCAAAATATTGGTCCTCTTGCATATTTGACACCCACTAATGCAACCAAACGCTGCAAGTCAACCAGTCTCGCGCTGCTCCCTCTGCTAATCACAACCCAATCCATCCGCTCCTTTCCGTCCGCACTCAAACCTTCACTTGACATGGCACGAGGGAACGCATCGACCAATCATCAGACCGCATCGCGCCTGTACCCGGTAAAAACTATTACCTTGATTCTGGCAAGCCCATTAGCCATATCAATGTTGACCACGTATCAGTGCACACACCCGAGACCCCTCCCGTTGGTTGACCGTTTCCGCCTCCAAGTACCTAAATGCGGAGACGAGACAGCCATGCCCAGATATGTACGGAGTACGAGATTATCCCCCAGGTGGGGAGACGGGCTAGCGAAGAAGGGAAGCGGCCGTCGACCCTTCGTTACACACTGCGTTGCGTGTCTATCAGATTCAGGAATACAATCCCCCTCCCCTCCCCTCCCTCTATGCTGGACCGACAGGTGGCTGATAGTGATTCAGGAATTCCCAAACCGTATCCTCCCCAAATCCACCCCCAAACTGCCACGGCAGGCTCATCCCTTCTTCGCCCCCGCCCAGTAACATTTGCTGATCCTGATTGAAGTCAAATGATGCTGGTACATCCAACGACATGTGCATCCCGTTCCCGCCGTCGGGAGTCGCATTGAGGTCATTGAAGATGAGATCGCCCACGGGATATACGGGCGCTAGGCTCGATAGCTCGTCCAAGGAATTCATCCCTGCCCCATCCATTGCCCCTGATGATGGGAAGGATAGCTCCGTCCCTAGTCCTGGCATCGATCCGCCCCCGCCATCGTTCATCTCGTTCAACCCTCCACTCGTTGGTGTAGACTCCGTGGTGCCCCTCGTTGATGCTGGCGTGGCCGAGCTACTTGTAATCGACTGCGAACCCGTCTGCGCCCCTGTCGCCGACGGTGCCGTGTTGGCCATGACTCTTGCCATTTTGGCTGTAATGACCTTGATGACACCCAGGGCCGACCTCGCGAGATGGTTGCGCTCCTGCATTGCAGAGAAGCGCTCAATGGTCCAATGAAACTGCTGCAAGGCTGTAAATCTGCTTTCTGGATGCTCATGGGGGAAGAGAATGTAGACGGACGCAATCAGCACAATTGCATCGAAGCTTCCGTAGAATAGATGGTAGCTGCCAGGCGTCAGGGATTGCATTTCTCTTGGCCCAACACGGTGTGTTATTCAGACTCACTTGGATTGGGTATCGGTTGGAAGGCCCTCGAAGCCTTGCCTTTGGAGCTCAAGCATTTCAAGACTCGCTTTCAACCCTTCAGCCCTACTCTTCTTCCGGTGAAATATGTATGGCCGATGCAGCGCCATGAGACCAAAATGATGGAGCGTTGCATAATGATATCGTGCCTGCCGTAACCAATGCAGATTGGGAAGATGATCCCATCTAGTGTCCGGATTCTCGAGTCGCAAAAATGCCGGCTTTTCCTCTTCAACATCTAGGATTCTCTGGTGAATCGCGTCTACCTTGGACCAGTCTTTGGGGCAAGGGCCAAATTGTTCCATATCTTTGATGGCACGCAAGCCTTCAGTGAGACGAAGTCCCCATAGGCACTTGCTAAGCGGAGTTGGCGGCTCCGTCTCTGGGTCTCTGGGCACGACCGGAGTCCTGGCACGGTTGCTGGGGTGCGGTGCATCTACTGGCGCTGTTGGCTGGCCATATCTCCAATCAATCACCCCCGGTCGTCCTAGAATGATGGCAATGTTGAAATCCCATATCGCGAAGATCATGAACATTTTCCGTCGCCTCTGAACAAGCCATTGGTATTCCAAGGCTGTCTCGGGACTTGCATTCGCCGGAGGTTTGGGATCCAGGCTATCTCTATGCATGCCCAGTTCCTGCGCATCCCGCACCGTATTCGAGAAGACGTGCCACGACTCAGTCACGTTTGCCGAGAACTTGAGAAAAGAAGCACGCAGGAATTCGGCCTGTACCGTAGTCAAGCTCAGCTCTCTTTTCCCAAACAAGTTGACCACCGCCATGCCGCTCTCGCTGTAATCACAGGCCAGATCCGCAAAGCTCATACTGCCGGCATACTTGAGTCCCTCAAAGATGGAATCTGACCCATCTGGTACCGTGAGCAGCGCCGTCCCTACTATTTGGAAGAGCACAGCTGGGAAAACCCGCAGATCCGGAGACAGACTCTGCGGTCCCAAGGTCGAAATGTTCTTGAAAGTAAGCGATTGCCATTCCTCAAGCTGCCGATACAGGATATCCGGATCAACGAACCAGTAAAGGTGGTTGATTTTTTCCAAAAACACCTCAATGAGCTTCTCGAGATATAGTTTGGCCGGTAGCTGACGAATGAGTCCTTTATACTTCTCTTTGACTGCAGCGCTGTCTTGCCGAAGACCGGGCGCCTGGCCGTTTGTTGGACTGTCAGATTCAGTCCCTTCAACGTCTGCCTTTTCAATCTTCTCCATCAAAGCCATAGTAGATGCGCCAGCCTGTGAGTACCCCCATGCCGCAGCCATGGATGATAATGTCTCTCTTTCCTCTTTAGCTACATGGCCAGCAGTTGAAACAGTTGCAAGAGTTGCTACCGCTTGGGGCGGTGATGGTGGCGTGGCACCTTTCTGTTTCCCGATCGAAGGCGGCCCAGTCTCATACACACAAGCCGACTCCTTATTCCTTGATTTGCAGTTGGCACAAGGCAAATCTCTGTCGCACTATGGCTCCAGTCAGCTCAGTATTCGGTATACATACAAAAAGAATGGCACACCTTCTGTTTCCGCCGATGGCATTCGGTGCATGATACAACCAAACGTCTTCTCTTCCTTGGCTGGCCCCGTTCCCTCATCGGTTCCATCTTTTCTGAGTCTAATGCAGCCTCCGCCATTGTGCGATGCGATGCGAGATATTACTGACAGGTGAATTGTGGTATCACCACGTGGATGATTGGCTTGTGACGTAGGCGGTGTTGAGGCTTTTTTTTTAACTCCGCCGAAACTGACACCTACAACAACAAAGTCTCTGACAGCTAACGCAGACAATTGAACGCTCGAGACAGTGGGCGATAAGAAAAAAATCGGCCTCAAAGAACCGTATGAGCGAAGAAGTAGTACAAAGTGAGTTTGCGAGATGAATAATGTAGCTGCTACTGGCTAGGATCAAGTACTCCGTACATAGTAAGCAAAAAGATAAGGAGGGGCCAAGGTATGGGTCGACCGGGGGGTTACAGGAACTAAGTCCGCATTATAGCAGCCCATCCAATCCTGCAAACAATAGTCATCACGCTATACCTGCTTGTAGGCTTAAGTCGGAATCTGGAATTTACAAGTACTCTGAACTCTGTCTGCATTGCTTTTTTAAGCCTCGACCTGATAATGCTCCAACCACGCGGCCGAAGACGAGCAAAATAAAATAATAAACCAGTCAGAGAAGCATAACCTGGCTCAACATGACTTGACACGTGAGCAGCATATGTCTAGTTTGATCCAGCTGAAACCCCTGTTTCCCAAATCCCAGTAGCAGCAGCAGCAGCAGCAGTAGTAGTCCAACACCTGTCGCAATGAAGTAAAGAAGCAGCAACTCGGGAAGAGGGTCCAAGTCTTCCTAGCTTATAGGATAGGAAGAGGGATTCATTCCCCCGTAAGCCAACATCCAATCAAACAACGGCCCCCCCCCCCCTCCCCTTAGTGTTTCCATCTACAATAGTCGTTCCGTGTACGCCTTCCAAGATGCTGAGCGGTACCTCTCAGCTTCGCGCCGGGGGTCAGCTGCATGCAAGATACCTCTACCAACAATCGCGATGTCGGCGCCCAAAATACCCACTACCTTCTGCGGCGTGTTGTACTGCTGACCCTTCCCATCACCATTCATGGGTTCGTTCTCGTCTTCACCCTCCGGAGGCAGCTGGCAACCGGGAGTCATGTGAATAAAGTCGTCCTCAGGTTCGGTATTGAGCGCCTCTTGTGACACGAAGCCCATGACAAAGTCCTTGTGTTCCCTAGCCGCTTCTACGCAAGCCTGTGTATACTCCGCGTTCATGAAGTTGCCCTTGCTGGACATTTGTGCCAGAATAAGGAGACCTCGATTCAGAGGAGCTTCGTCGATACCAGCAAAGAGGGGGTCTTCTTCGGTAATCATCTTCGTAAGCCGTGGTGATTGAGCCGGCTCGTACTGCTGAGTGACTGTAGTCACGGACACGATGCTACCCTTTCGACCTTGAGGTTCATCTGCCTGTAGTTCATCCTCCTTGGTTTCCCCGCTCATCTCTTCCTCCTCTTCGAATTGTTCGTCCGTTGGCGTCCCCACAGAGACTAAAGTTCGTACCGAATAGGGGTATCGCTCGAGCCATCTCCGTGCAGCGTTAGCAAGGCTCGTTACGGATGCTTTGCCTGGCACCATGTTGACGTTGGTTATATGGGCCCATTCGATAATTCGAGCGGAGCCGCTCGTGTACTGGAGCTCAACTGTGTTTCCGATATCGCCGAATTTGCGGTCTTCGAAAATAAGGAAGCCATGCTTTCGTGCAAGAGCGGCTAACCGCTGCCCGGTACCGGTCTGAGAGTCGAAATCCCACCCTGCTACCATATCATGATGGGTCTTAAGAACGACAATAGAAGGGCCCAGCTTGTCGGCAACCTGAAGAAGCTCGCGCGCCGTCGGTACATCGGCACTGAGACATAAGTTGGAAGCTTTAAGATCCATCAACTTGTATAGGTAAGAGGACAGTGGATGGGTGACGGTTTCAGCCCGAGCTGCCCATGTGGATTTCAAGGTCGAGTGCGGCGCCATGATGAATGGATGGATAGTATTCGATCGTTGAACTAACGGTGTTGATGCGCCAATCTGCTATTCGAGTTGTAACTTTTAGACGCCAGGATTAGAACCGCAAAAAGATATTTGAACAAAATTGCCGAGACAAAAGGTCGGTGAGATATGTAGTCAAGCGAGCGGATCAGAAAGAAACGTCGCGATGAAAGCAAGTACCGGCAAGACCGTACAATCTTGGTGATTCGAGGACAGCAGGCCCAAAATAGAGCCCAGGCTGCTGGAGCGCAAGAAATAGCCGGCAGTGTGTAATATTTTAAGACGCAACGGGTAGGCAGTACTGGAGACCAGCTCAACAAGTAAGGTAGCAACAAGGTCGTACAAACAAGGCACGGTTTTCCGTGTGGGTGTCGAAGAGTCTTAGCAGCGTCGCAGTGGCTCGTCTCAAGGCTCGGGGCTAAGCTTATCAGGTCTGGATGCAAGGTGAGCGATAGAGTCTTGAGTGCGGGCAAGCTGAAGGGGTATATCAATGATTGTGAAAGAGACAGACACCGCACTCCTATTCAGCTTCTCACTCCAGAACAGGACCAGGAAAAGAACGATGAGATGAGGGGACGCAAATGGAGTCGAATGTGCTCAAAAAGCAAGGGCATTGTCAACCAGAAGGCCGCCGGCTTTACTCCGTACCAGCCAGCCATAATAGCCAGAGCCAGACGACGTAGCCTGAACCAAAAGGTGGCGCCGGTCCTTGACCTGGACGCACCCACCAGACTACGGATACCCTATCCACTACCCACAACCCTCACTGGCATCGCAAGAGGAAATGAATGAACCAGGAAGAAAGCTATAATAAGCGTACCTTGTTCTACTTGTAAGGAGCCGCGAGCCAAGGGTGACAGACAGGGCCGCCGGGTGCCAGAAGCGCAGGTATTTTCGGCTAGGCCTGCAAGTACCTATATGTAGTTGTACATATAGCACCGGCGGTTGTGCGATTTGGGAGTGCAAGGGATGGCGTTGATGCGTCGATGCTTGTTGAGAGAAGTGGAGGCGAAGGAAAGGTGCATTAAGCCTGGTCCGCCACCTTGGAGCCAGTTAGCAGTCGCGGAAGACCAGCAAGGGGATTTTAAATGTGCGAAGTCGATCAGTAGTACCCTGGCTATGGTGGGGAAAAGGGCAGAGTACTCCGTACTGTAACTTAGCTCGATGAGATAAATAGCCTGGTAGCTTGGTAAGATGTGCAGATGTGATGGGGGAAAAGGACTGTGGTCTCTCTCTCTCTCTCCCCGGTTGTTGAGAATGAACTGGGCTAAGGTATCCTCTGTGTCGGTGAGAAGGTTGCAATACGATGGGGACTTTGGATAGGGTCGTTTCCTGTTTCTCGAAATGGGGGGCGGGGGGTTTTTTTGGGTTCTTTCCCACCCCTAACTTTAGGGGGGTGTTCAATGATCTCGTCAAAATCTCGAGATCTCAGAAAAGGGTGACGAACGACGGCCTCAGAGGAAGGTCACGGCCAACATTTTTGTGAGCAAGCTAAGGGCGGCGAAAAAGTTTTTGTACTGCAGCAGATGCGGTTAGTCGAGAGCGCTGCAGTGCGTGTACCCGTACCCAGAACAGCCAACTATTGTCAGTCCCGTTTCCCCCTCAGCAGCATCTTGTCTCCTCCATCCCCTCGATGCCCCCAAGGCCCTAAAGATGTCACGGCCCGCTTTTTTAAGCACAACGAGGTCGATCTGCAAGAACACGCATTACCGGTACGCATATTGTCATATATCTTGGCCGACGGAAGAGGTACCTCTTATCCGCTGCTTTACCGAGACTTTCTGATCAATCATAATCCCTGTCCATTAGCTCGTGACATCTTTGGGGCCTTAGGGGCATCGAGGGGATATGTAACGCCGTTGAAAGGAAGAGGAGCAACCGAGTGCGCCGCGCCTATCGCATGCATCTCCCCTACGGCTAACGGTAGCACTGGCAGTAGCGGGAGAGAGTACTCCGTACGGAGTACTTGCTTTATGTAGTCGGGTAGCTACTGCCCTGCTAGTGGTACCAGTAGCAGTAGGTACTCCTTGCTCTAGCTTTGTGTGCCTCGACTTTGCAGGGTTTCAGACTTCTATAGTGACAGGCGTGGCGTTCAGGTTCAAGGACTAAAAGTAGGATAGATACATACTCTCTCTGTATGTGCAATACTAACCCCGTCAACGTGGGACAAGTTGTCAATAAACCCGCCCGCCTACTCAACTACTACTATCATCTCTCTTTTTTTCTCCTTCAACCGCCTCCTACTAGAAGCTTTTCAGCAGCAAGATGTTTCCGAGCGCAGTGACCCGAAAAGGGGATTCGGAGATGATGTATGGGAAAAGAGACGGGCCAACAACTTGCCACCCTAAGACGTAACAATTGAGCGCGTGCTCCGCGAACACCAATCACTCCATATTACCCCTCGAATACGATACGACGGAGTATTCCATAATGGCCGCGCATAATCAATATCGAGATACTCCGTACATTGCTCTGTATACGTACTCCGTACTCCGTACAGACCTCAAATCAAGAACCCTGGTACGCAGTACCGAATGCCGAGATGCGCAAAGCTGTGACCGGATACCGACTAGATCACAGGGTCCTCACCTCTACATTATTACTCCGTACGTACGCACAACTACTCCGTACAGGTCGTCGGAGCATTGACGGCTAGACAATCCACGACCCGTTGTCCCCAATTGAGGTACCTCGGGGATGATGGCAAGGTGTTCCTAGCCTTGCCGTTGAGAGCTCGAACTGGGCCGCACAACCAATATACCTCTTCCCAATCATACCAATCATATCGATATAATCGAGCTGGGCACAGCATTCCACGTCAAAGCCCGGAATATGACTACTTGTAGAAGCGCGTTTACGGGTCGTCCAGCGAACCGGTTTCCTTCCGGGACCCTAGCGAGGCTGCCGAAGCTCAGAGTTCAGTCCTTATCGCCTAACCCTCATACTTGTACATATAGGCATGAGGCCCTGTCGAATATGCAATAGAACCAGAATTATCTAAATATTACAAAGTGCGACGCATAGTGCGACGCATAGTCATCGTCAGGAATTCGACACGGTATGGAGAAAAGGGACCGGCTCTGGACAGCAACCCATGCTTTTCTGAACGATTGCCGATGATACAGCCTTTGAGCATTGTTGCCTGGTTAGGCTAGGACCATACCATGAGACTCGAGCTTCCCGAACTGGGTGTCTGCATCTAGTCGTGGCGCTAGCATCGCGAGCCGGCTGAAAAACTGTCGGTCTGGGTGAGCCGGTGAGGTATGGTGATTGTGCGACAGGTGGAGACTCCACCAAATCGGCGCGTTGGAAGGGGGAACTCAACTAATGATCCATCAACATTGACATAATATCGACCAGAGGGGCGTATGTACAAGTATGTGTTGGCCTTGGCATTTTTGAACGAGGGATGAAGGGTTGAAGGGAGATGTAGGTATCATTCATCACATGTTCCTCCCGTTTCATTCCTTAGTTCGTGCAGTAGTCCAGGCAGCGAGGGGACATCGTCTTGCGAGATCATGCAAATATCGGACAGCCCGTTGTGATCTGCAGGAGTCTCCAAAATCGAGAAGATGCGCAGTCGGTGCCACAGATTGGCAAGATCATTGGGTCGGGTCGAAAGCCTGTCAACCAACGCCTGTGGGGCGACATCGAGGGGCAAAAATCAACTGAAAACGCTTGCACGCGTATCGAGATACACTGATCTGCGAAAGCTTCAAACCCGTGTACGGAGTATCGGAGCACACGTCCAAATGATCGTCTTCAACCATGACCGCAATATTGAGTTCTCAGGTCGTAATGGTAGTAGTAAATCCAAAATTGTCTACGGAGCACTCTTAGCCTCAACAACTTCATCATGGTATTCAAGTACTAGTAGTACCCTATGTCTCTACTCTATTGACTTGAATTGTTAGCAGAATACCATGGATCGTACGTACTACACCAGTCGTATCAAAAGAGGTCGCCTATTTACCAAGATGTAGAGTATCTCTGCACCTTCATCACCGAGAGTACAATGATTGTTGGGTATAAAGTTTTAATCCGAGACATGCATATGCAAGATGCATCGTCAGGAAGAAAGACCGGAGGTAGGTTGGCACCAGCTCCGAGCAACGGGGAATTTCTAGCGCCGCCCCCTTCCCCCCCGCTAGTCGGCGAAACCTACTTCATCCTCCCGAGGTGTCCGGCCGGAGGCCATGCCGGATCTTCAGAGACCCTTATTATTTTCGACATATTCGACGGGGCGATATACCAGTCTCTTGATTTCAAGTGTTTTTGCCGGAGGTTACAAACATACATAATCCGACAGTCAACTGCTTGACTTCATATCAAAAGGCCGTCATACGGCTTTGGTTAACAATTCAAACACAGCATGTGATCTACCGCTCACCTATACAATAGGCTGAAAACCATCTCCTACGTTGACATACTCCATCAATGTGAGGTGTAATCTGATTGTCTATGGAACGCAATGATGCCAAGCTTGGAGGTAATGAATGGTCTCGAAAATCAAGGACATGTAAACAGAAGCGAATTTCCTCCACTTTGTTATCACGAATACCTTTTTTTATGGCGGTTACTTTGTGGCGGGGGTTGTGAAGTAAATATACTTTGCCAGATCAAAATTAATAGATTGACGTGCCACTTGTTCGCGCTCAATACAATGGACAAGAAGTGCATGGGATTCTATACTGTTACTATTGCGGGCCAAGTCGGTTGCAGTGGTATTTTTAGTTGTCGGTGAAGCTTCATCCGCGATCCGTCCTACCCCACTGCCGTACAACACACCTTCTGGAATTCGACAAGCAGCCGCTTTTTTCCTCTTTTCCTCTTTTCCTTTTTTTTTTTTCGTACCAAAATTTTCCGGATATCTCTCAGTCTTATGGCCTGTAGATTCACCAACGATAGAGTACAAAATGATTGACTAATAGTAGTGACCTCTTGATCATGGGGGTTAAACGAACTATGCTCTATTTGGAGAAGACGCAAGCACGTACTGCAATTGGCAATACTCGCCACCACGTCCTTGTTCGTAGACACAAACACGCTTAAACCATTGCCGTGCCTCGTCAAGTTGTAGATGGTGGGCCGTGGGTTCTACCTGGCAACCTATTACAAGTAGAGATTGGAAATCATTGAAATAACCGGACGAGAAGCAAGCAAGAATGTGATTAAATAGAAATAAATCCCTTTCAACGGTTCAGCATTGTCCAACAGCGATTCAAGCCTTGCCTTTTCCATCGAATGCCATTTCTCAATTTGTGAGACAGCTTGCTCATTCAAAATGCCCGACTTTTCTGGTGTGACTCTAAGCGGCAAGACCGCCATCGTTACAGGCGCCTCCAGGTAAAAAAAGCAAAAAAGAAATCAATGACATGCCCACCTTGATCGCGATACAACACGTTCGGTACGATACATTTCAGACTAACACATATCATCAAGGGGAATCGGGGCTGCTATTGCTCTTCAGCTGGGACAGAGGGGAGCCAACGTGGTCGTCAACTACACGTCCGAACGCAGCCGTGAAAAGGCTCTGGAGGTAGCAACCAGCATAAAAGCTTCTGGAAGCAGCCGGGCAACGGTTGTGCAGGCAGACGTGACCAAGAATGCCGACATTCCAAAGCTGCTCGACGCGGCGCTTTCCATCAGCTCCACGGGAAAGATTGAGATTCTCATACACAAGTAAGTGACCCTGCATTGACCCTGCATTCTCTTCTTCTCCTTCTATTAATACACACGCCCGTCCTCCTCAGCGCCGCTCTTGGGGTCGATGCCAACCTCGACGAGGTGACGGAAGAGCTGTACACGAGCCACTTCGACACAAACGTCAAGGGCACCATCTTCCTCACCCAGGCCGCTCTCCCACACCTACCTCGCGGGGGCCGCGTCGTCTTCGTCTCTTCCGCCGCCGCTCGGCTGGGAGTGGCCGGCCAGACGGTCTACGCGGCTACAAAGGCTGCCAACGAGGCCCTCGCGCGGGTCTGGGCCAAGGAGCTGGGACAAAGTCACGGCATCACCGTCAACTGCGTGAACCCGGGACCGGTAGCAACAGGTATGTTTGTTCCCTCTCAGCTTTTTGCTAAAATAAAAGAGAAAAAAAGAAAAAAAGACTGAACAATGTTGGTGTGGCAGACCAATGGAACGAGAGTGATGAGCAGTTCCGCCAAGATATGCAGCCGCTCATAGAGTCTACTCCTGCTGCTGCTCGCATAGCTGAGCCTAATGATATTGCGCCCCTGGTGGCGTTTTTGTGCTCCGAGGATGCACGGTGGTCAACGGGGGGAGTTTTGTGTGCAAACGGTGGACTCTACAACTAAGGTTGCTATTGCTATTAATCTGTTGCTGGCTGGAGCTCGAGTTTAATTTGAGGAGCAAATATGACGTCACCAGGGTTGCACTACTTGACAGTGTGACACAGTGTACGGAGTAGATATCCGGCCAAATAGGGCATGCACTTGAAGATTGATCTTTGGAGGACCAAAGAACTTTCGAACATTATCCAAAATTTTAAACGAGTCAACCATACGTTTAGGATCTAATAGGCGCCCGTCACACCAGGTATAGCAAGGTTGTATGTATCCAACGCATGCAGTCCATCTTTCTCTACCTTTCTTTAGGAACACACACATATTGAAAAGTAATCATGTTCGGATTTTTTTTTTTTACATGCATACTACTACCAGACAAAATCTTGATAAGGGCCGCCCGCTTAAAAACTTAGGATCTCGCCTGTGGCTGGTAATACATGCCCGGAGGAGGCGTGTTGGCGCCTAAAGCACCAATCTCGTTCAAGACGGTGTCGGCGGCAGTGGCGCCCTGCTCCATGGCGCCCTCGATGAAGGCCCTCCAGCCGTTGGCCCAGTCCGAGTTGGCCATCAAGACGTTGCCGTGGCGCTTCTGGAGCTCGCCGAGGTACTTGGTCAGGTAGCCGGCCGAGTACCACGCCGGGCCGGCCATGGAGTAAGGGTCGGAGATCCAGTCGTGGAAGACGACCCTCTTGATGTCCATGGGGTGGAACCGCTTCAGGGCCGCCTCGAGCCTCTCGGGCTCCTTGAGCGGATCGAGGACGCCCCTGTTGTCGCCGGCGAAGGAGGTGATGCGGGTTGATTTGCCGCCGGAGCAGAAGCCGTCGCCGTACACGTACAGGAAGTCGCCGGGCCAGGTGCACCCTCTCAGACCCCGCAGGTCGCCCTCGACCTCGGCGTGGATCTTGGTGAGGTAGTTGAGGTGGCCGACCCTGATGGCTTCCTGGCGCAGAGGAGAGAGGGGCGGGTCGAAGTGGACCGTGGGCAGCACGGCGAGCGGGATGGTGTTGACGACTCGCCTGGCGCGGTGGACTTGGACAACCCTGCCTCCTTGGGCGGCGGAGGCGGCGGAGGCGGTGGTGGTGGTGAGAGAGACGACGCCGGCCCTGTCGACGATGGACTTGACGGGCGTCTTGAACGAGTACTGGAGTCCGAGGTGGACGGCGTCGTCAAAGATGCGACGGGCCAGGGCCGACTGCCCCTCGCGGATCTTGTAGAGCGTCCACAGCTCCTCGAACGTGTCGGGGCTGAAACCCTGAAGGGCCTGCGAGCGTAGCATCTCGAGGAAGCCGACGTGCTCGACGGAGCCGCCGGCCATGTGCGGCACCAACGACTCCAAGAGCGCCATCTCGTCCGCTGACAGCTGGTCCTTGATCTGGTCGAGCCTGTCGCGGCAGGACAGCCTGTCGACCTCCTGGACCTGGCTGAAGGAGACGCGCGAGTTGCCGAGCAGAGAGTAGGGGAGGGGGCAGATGTCTCTGCCGTCGTTGCCGTCAATGTCGACAAACAGCTTCCAGGCCCGGGACGTCATCTTGCCCGACTCCTCGAGGCTGAGCTTGCGCGAGCCCGTCCCCGTGTCCAGCGTGAAGTACGAGCAGCCTCCGTCCTTGGTCCGCGTCATCGACACATCGTCCTTGATCCCGTAGCGCTGCATCTCGGCGAACAGACGGCCGTGGGCGTGCGAAACCCAGGTGCCGCCCATCTCGTACGTCGTGCCATCTACCTCGGCGCTCCACGTCCGCCCGCCCACGCGGTCGCGGGCCTCGACAAGCAACGTCTTTTTACCAGCTTTGACTAGATCACGAGCGGCAATCAGACCAGAGTAGCCAGCCCCAATGACAATGGCTTCCCAGACGCGGCCTTCGTCATCGTGCCGAATCTTGCGGTCGGGTTCAATCACGCCGTACGTGTAAAGTCCGCTGACCAACCCTTCCTTTTTAGTGTAGGTATAGCCATCATGCGAGAGATTTGCTGTAAAGGAGGACACGGACATGTTGAGTCGAGCGAGCGGCTGGTCATGAATGAAGCAAAACAAGGTTGCTTGCTTGAAGGCGGGCAATCATGTCGATGCTATATAGCAAAATGGCTGTCGCAATCATGGACCGACTGACCCGGTGGAGATGAGCAAAGACGCGCGGGGAAGCTGTCGACTCTATTAGGGGCCAAACAGCACCCCCCCTCTCAGCTGTAAAATTATGGTTCGATGATCGGGGCGTCTAAAGAATGCGCCGTATCAATCATCTGTGTCGCCATCTCTCGGTCATCAACTCGAACTGTACGGAGTACATGTACTCCATATCCTAATCGCAAACCATCTGCTATTACGTGGCCGCGTCCAGGCAGCCTGCCTAGATAATTCTATCATTGTCACTACTAGGAATGCAGGGATCAGCTCCGGTTGGGAGAATTTCCCAAAAGAGTATTTCACTCAGATGCATTAGCGTGGGCGTATTAATTGGTGTATATGCCAAAACCAGGCAAAGAGCCTCCCCCGGTACCTGCACCCCGCATGTCTAGTAGTTCTGGAGATGCATTCGTGCAATCTTGGATGAGCAAATTGCGTGCTATCGCCTCGAATGCTCCATATGGTCTTGCATCGAGCCGAGTCTCGAGCTGGAAAGCTTGGGCGGATCTGCTTGCCTGTCGTAGCCTCGTGACGAGCAAAGTGTGCATGCGTGCCCTATAGTGCGCTACGACTCTGAGCTGGCTTCTTTGTGGATGTGACCATCTTGGGTTTTTACTACTCTGTACCTATAGCAAAAGTATGCTTACCCCACGTCAAACGTTACATGCAAGACTGTACGGAAAGCCCGAGGCGAATGAATGAATGATTGATTGATTGATTCATCTACATTCTAATGTATACATCGCCCCTCAACTGGCATGCTTTGTGCTCTCTCCACCCAGAAACTCAGCATTAGCCGTCTTGAGAAGCTCCCAGTCAACACGCGGCCCCTCAAACTGATGCCTGCCGCTAAAGAGCCACATGAGAAGCACAACGGCGAATAAGCCGGCCGTGACCACGGACGTATAGTTCATCGAGCCAACCTCGACCGGCAGCTGCGGAGGCATGCAGATGAAGACGGCGAGCACGACGACCCACAGCACGGCAAAGACGTTGCACAGCGAGCCAAAGGCGCCGAGGTTGAGGTAGCGCGGCGGCAGCGAGTCTTTTCTGCCCCGGAAGATGAGTATGCCCTGCGGGACGGCGTAAGTGATGTTGAGGAACAGCACCGCAGACGTGATGATGGAGTTGAAGGCCGTCGTTGATGCGAGATACAGTAGCCCGTATAAGCAGACGAAGATGAAGGCCGCTGCCGTCGTCCGGACGGGGAACTCGAGCCTGGTGTCGATATGCGAAAAGTACTTGGAGGCCGGCATGCCGTTCTGAAAGTAAGGTTAGCATGAGAGAAGGTTGGCGAGGTAGGCAACTTACGTCACGGGCGAAAGCCCACGCCATGCGACCGCAAGTCACCCATTGCGAGGGAAGCGACACTATTTCTCGTGAGCCGTCGTCATGCGCGTCAAAGTGAGTTTAACGCACTAATATAAGTCATCAGGAGCCAAATGACGAGCAATTGGGTGACACTTTTGTTGCCAGTACTGGGCTGAAAGTTAGCAACGGCATGTCCCTTGTGCTACATTGTTCTCACGCTTGGTATATCAACTCGAGGCTGGGCAAGGGAGAGTTGATGACGGCATCTAGATCGTCCATGAAGTAGAAGAGAACCACCATCAACGGAAAGGCCGTCAAAAGCCCCATCAGCAAAGTCATGGCAATGACCTGCGGGACTCGGCGTCCGGGCTGGGAAATCTCTTCGCTGATGTGGATGGCTAATAATAAGGGTCAGGACGTTAGCACATGTCGTACATATGTATGCATGCAGGCAACCATGTCCCCAGAGCCTTACCCCCGTCCGTGCCACCAAACGCGTACATGCAATTGGTGATGCCGAGGACCCAAGCCGTGCCCTGGCTCCACCCACTCGTATGTAGGCCCGAATCGATGAGAAAAGAAGCGTCCTGAGTGTGCTTGTGCATGCCGGCCGCCGTGAAGAGCCAAAGGAAGAAGCCGGTGACGGTCAGGGCCAGCGAGAACTGCAACACCCAGGCCAGCCTTTTGGAAGCGACAAAGACGGGCGTGACTGCAGCATGTCATTAGATAATTCATGGACTAGTGCAGTGTAGGAGAATGCATAGGTAGGACGAACTGGTGATTGTGGCGACGGCGACGTAAAATAGATAGATCTGCCACTGCTTGGCGGAGTACGCAGGGTCGAAAAAATGTATGATGCCTGCAATGCTCACTGCCGCGAGGGATACTCCAGAGCATCTATCTGGTTCAGCATGAAGGTTCAGGGGGGTTTGGCGGACGACTTACGTGACAACCCACCACGCAATCGTGGTCATCCAGCCGATGGTGTAGGCTATGAACCGTTTGCTCTTGTCGGGGCTCAGGATAAAGCAAAAGTGGTATTGCCCGCCCGTGGACTTGGGAAGACTGGATCAGCAGATGGCATGGATGTTAGGGGCATTATATCTCACCGGAAACGCAGACGCAATCTCACTCAGGCCAATCGTGACCAAGCATTGCGCCAGGAAGGCGACGAGAAGGCCAAACAACCCGACCTGAGGCCCGCCGTATATGAGGGATTGTCCAACGCAGCTCTGTCACGGTCAGGTGCCCGCTCGATAATGTCATGGACGTCTGCTTACCAGGTAGCCCACCCAGGAGTTGGTGATTGTGAAGCCTAGAGCAAGAGCAGAGAACCAGCTGAACTGACGCTTCAAAGCGCTTTCGTGGCCGTTGGCTCTAAGAATCACGTCGTCAGTGTCGATGGCACCAGTGCTGCCAACGGCAATGCTCGACGCATTGTTGTTGGTCATGACTTTCTTGGTTTCCATGTTGAGAAATTCAGGTCTGAATATTCACTGCCTTTGTTCTTTGAAATAACGAGGATTCTCGAATACCATGTTGCATCAGCAGAGCTTTTGTGAGCAACCGAGAGAGCTTATACACAACTTTTACGCTTCTAGGGTCCATATATTGCATTCCTATTGTTACATTCGCGTAGATACCGCGGGGTATTGGCGGGGATCAATCGTCCCGCATTGGGGAAGTTCGATAGTTGGGGAAGTTGGAGTGCCTCAGTCTGGGGGTACTAGGGCTATCAATCGCTCACTAGTCGCCGATCAGTCTAAGCTCAATCATACCTCCCTAGTTTAGACTCAACTCCAATAAGGATCTGAGACTACTTCCAGAAGGGGATATTGTTATACTAAGATGTTAAGTATCCAACGTGAGTCCACACTCGGTATCGTGTACACTGGGCATACATTCCACACATGTGCCTTGATTTGTCATGGTCGTTTCGAAAATGGATAGCCTCGTTCGTAGATGTGTTATAGTTTGGTAATCGATGAGTGGTCATATGTCCGACGTTCATGATTTAGCATGTATGGTAAATCAGAGGGCGGATTCGGGTATATGGCTTGTTTCATTCCAGATGCGCCTCTTTTAACGGTATCCTATCTCAAATATGTCCCTAATAGCCACTATACCTGAGCTTGTCCTACCTCACTTTTTAAAATAAAGTCATCATTACATCACAGATCATCAGGCGTTAATAAAGCCCCTCTCTTCTCCGTCCTTGGTGGGTGGCTCCTTCTTTTAAACAACACTTTGCCCTATACAACCAACAACCGCAGGAAGGAGCCATTACCTAGGTTTGAGGGCAACGCTTTTGAAGATTGAGGTCCCTAAATTGATATGAAGAAGTTGATCCGGCCTTTCCGCCCCCGCGACTGTCTCGATATTTGTATTATCAACTCTTCAAGAGGGTTCTCGTAGAAGACGGCGCAACCATGTCGGCAACTCTTGCATAAGCTACTCTAGCCGAGTACAAATTTACTATCGAACGTCTGATCACGAGCCGCTGGCCAGGCTTTGCAGCATATATCGGGGCAAATCGTCCGCACGCCCATCGGAGCTGTTTTCCCGCTGCTATCCCGACGCAGGAAGACCAGAGCCAATGAACAGGGAGAGCCCGGAGCTTACGTCTGTCATGGTTGCATGAGCCGTATGATTGGATCAGGGAGTTTGACGATAATACTTATTAGGAAAGCGGCTTGTGGATGACATAGGATCATTAGTAGTAATGGCACAGGATGATGTCGACGTGCGCCTCACGGTGCCTCACGGTAAAACCATGTTGTTGGCACCTGCCTCAGGCCCTGCTCTTTCTTCATTACATTATTTCCCTCTTCTTGCTTCTCTTGTCATTTCTTATATTGTTCCTCTCGTGACTTTTCTTGCTTCTTTCTATTACATCTCTTATTATATCACTCTTCGTGGAAACCCTCCGCCTTGTTCATCCGTATAGCACCCAATATTGAATTACTTACTTCCATCACAATGGTCCAAAGGAAATCGCACCAACAGGTGAGGATAGAAATGTGCTTGAAGTGGATGTAACACGTCGGCATTCTGCTTACGTCTATCCGGTCGCGTCTAGACTCTACGGGTATTATTACGTATAGCCATTTCAGCTTCAAGACAAAAGGTTATTGTCCACAGATCCCAGAGCCTTGCCTGTGGACAACCCGAGCTATTCTCGTTTGAGCCTTGTTTGTGGATCTCGCAAGGCTCCCATGGGAGGGGGGGTGGTGAGCCCAGTTTGTCTTCCGGCACTGGGCTTGTTGTTGAAAGAGAGAAAAGAAAAACAAGGAAAAGATGAAAGAAAGGAAAAAGAAAGGGAAAATGGCACAAGCGCTAGAGGTACGGAGTACTAATAGAGTGTTCAAGAAAGCCATCTACCGTTAGCCTTTTCCGATCACTCTGCAGATCCACACCTTGTGTACTCCGGATTACTCCGTATTGCGGCCCCAGATACCCGGGCATATTATATCTTTTAGCGCTTATTAGGCTCTCGAACCTTTCTACTGAAGAAGTTTAGTGGCCGTCTCTCGGCTACGGGGAACCGGCTATAGTAGAATATTGTCTACAAGCATGGATGGACCTTCAGGAACAAAAAGGGCCACAATGCAAGTTCACGTGGAGGCGGAATGTGCAGATATGATTCCCGGGCCAAGGCGTCCTATGATGCGGGGAGGTGGGCTATTTGGTTCAGGATCAAAAGACTCGAGACGATAAGTCGTCACGCTTACTGGCACATATATGTAGGTGCCTTTCCTCCCCCGTCACATCGCTTGCCAAGCTGAAAAAGGCTGATTGATTACAGATCGAGGGCACCGGAAGCCTCGAGTATACAAAGATAGCCGTGTCTCGACTTATTGATCAAGCCAAACGACTGGCTGACGAGATCGACGGCACATCTGGTAAGAGTCAGGCATTTCATATCCTGGTCGACGAGTTTGGCTTCGAGGTAGTAGCTAGACATAATTAAGAAAGATATGTAGCAATATGGATACCTTTCTTATGCAGACTCTGGGGCAGTAATATTAGAGGGAAGTTAGTAATCGACTTAAGGGCTTGTTATTGTTATAGTAAGATTTCATTTAGGGTATTAAAAATAAGCTTTTCATCATAGGACCTAACCGGTTATTTATCGTAGTCATCTCCAGCCTGGCATTGCCTTACTCCTTCTTGGCATTGTTCTTTGCGCTGGCCTCTGCCGTCATCACCAGTGCTCTTGGCGCATCCTCCCGTTGCATGTACAATTCAACAAATTGCAGAGTCTCGGCAGAGTTGAATTCGCCGTCTGTGAGCAGCTTGTTCAACTCATCCTTGGTTTTCACAGCAAACTTGCGAGCCCTCTTGCTGCCACCAAAGATATCCACCAGCCCCTTGTAATCCCAGTTTACAATATCATTGTACTCGGCATTCATCCCATGGATGAAACGTTCAATCGTAAAACCATCATTACAGATGACAAAACTAGAGCATGTTAGTCATTGTTGAATTAAAGATGGGGAAAAACAAACTCACATGATAGGCTTGAGGCCGTGGCGGAGCATAGTACTCAGCTCTTGAGCAGTCAATTGGAAAGATCCGTCTCCAACGAACAGGATAGTTCGTCGATTGCTTGCCATGTCTTTGGCTGCCAGTGCAGCTCCTTGGCACGCGCCAACAGACCACCCAATACTCCCCCAGAGAACCTGACTGAGTGCAGTGACGCCTTCGGCGAATCGAGTGTCCCAGATGCCAAAGTTGGCAGTGCCGGTCTCAGTTACGACAATGTCGTTCTTCTTCAAGAATTCCCCGACGCGCGGCCAAAGCCAGGCCTGGGTGATGTCGGAAGACGCATCAGTATTGGCTGTAACCTCATTGCAAACGTTTGGCGAAGGCTTTGCCGAGAGCTGGCTCGGGTCAATGCGGTTGATGACCTTGCGCAAGACTCCCTTCATCGAAACGCCAGGATACGTCGAGTAGCGCACAATGCAGTGATCGCTGTGAAAGTCAATAGTGTTGAGCTGGGACGTTCGGTACGAAAATCCTGCTGTGTTGAAGTCGCTCTTCAGAGCTCCAATGGAGAGAATCAGATCCGAAGCCTCTACAATATCCTTGACCTGCGGTGGGTGAGATCCGTCACCAGCGTACACACCTCCGAACGAAGGATGCGATTCGTTGACCGCTCCTTTGCCCATTGGAGTCACAAAAGTAGGCAGATTTGTCTTCTTAATCAGATCATGAACCTCAGCTAAAACACGATGTCTGATAGCACAGGCGTCGACGAGGACAATGGGGTTTTTCGCTGCCTTGAGATACTTCATGACCACATCGACAACATAGTCCTCCGCTTCGGGATCATTGGCTGGCTCAGATAAGTCAATCGGAGTCTTAAGTCTCTCGCCCTCCACCTTGGTTTTCACGATATCTGTCGGAAGCATGATGTAAATGGGTCTAGACTTGATCCAGCATTGCTTCAGGGCATGGTCAATCTGATTGGCAACCTCGGCCGGGCTCGTAAGCTTGGCCACATCGCATGAGATTTCTTTGCTCATGTTGGCAAAGACATTAAAGTCGCCATTGCCCAGCGTGTGATGTAGCAGCATCCCGTTGCGCTGGGACACAGTAGATGGGCATCCGACGATATGCACAACAGGGATGTGCTCCGAAAAGGCCCCAGCGATGCCGTTGAGGGCAGAGAGCTCTCCAACACCAAAAGTGGTAATGATGGCGGAGATATTCTTCACCCGTGCATATCCATCAGCAGCGTATGCTAAATAAAGTTAGTAAGAGCAACATCATATCAAAGAGGATTCACAAACCAGCATTGAGCTCATTGACGCTACCGACCCATTTCAGGTTACACTTGGGGAGGTAGTCGAGAGCGACTAGGTTGTAGTCTCCGGGGACGCCATGAACTGACCGGACACCAACTTCGTGTAGTCGTCGGAATAGGTATTCTGCTACGTCCACTGGCTGCTTGAGCCCTTGAACTCGAATATCGGACATTTTGTTTAATGAGAAAAGGTGATTATTACCATGAGTAGGTGCAATGATTTAAAAGGCCTTTATAAAAGAATGAGAGCGGCCACGTACAAGATTTATATAGGAGGCGAACAAAAATCGAGTGACGGGGAAGAGCATAAGGGCCGAATCGTGATAGTTGAGAGAGAATATCATGCGAGCTTTGCAGGAGCTGCATGCCGATGCTGCCGAGAATGGTGAGGTGATGTCAGGCGAGCGTGTAAGTCTGGAAGCTACAGTGGAACTAAACTAGCTCATGGTGATGTAATGGACCTGGCAATTCGGCAGGCGAGCTCCTCTATTTCTCTCTCTCTCTCTCTTTCTAGCCAACTACCTAGTAGTAGTAAGAAACGCAAAAAGAACGGGCATGAAAGTTTATTACAATACGAGCTATTTTAGTCGAATGTTTTTTTCCCTTTCTGAAAGTGAGCGTGGCGGGCTGTTCCTGGGCAAAAATCGGATGGAGCCGCCCGTAGAGTGATATGCAGCTGGGTGCAAGTGGGCTTGGCCGAAATCAGACTGTGTTCTCGACCTTTTTTTTTCTATGTGATGCATTATGCACGATAATTCCACGTCTACGGCGGACTACAAGTATATCGACCACTGCGTCAAAGCCCCATTTTTACTAGGCTTACGCCTAAGAATTATGCTTTTAGCGTAGCTAATTACCTCAATAGGTATATTTATTCATTATAGAGTTAGACCCCTTTATTTATTTATTTTTTCCCCGAATCCCGACGCGATAAGCGCAAAGCCACAAGGCCCAGTCTTCTTCAAACACAATCCGAGGCTTCAGCCTCGTGACACACAATCGAGCCATATATACCCAAATGGCTTTCAAACTCAATAACAATCAGCCAGACCGAACACAAACTTAGCAGATCAAAGTTTTCAACAACCATCAAGTGTCATCATCATAGTGTATATAAGACCGGCGTGGCCTCCCGTGGCCTTCTTCCAATCTTCATCCTTCATCACACAACAACCGCAACCGCAACCACAACAAGGACACCCGTCTTCAGGCGCCTCGAGCAGCAGCTACGGGCTGCTGGGCTGTTCAATCAGCCCAACCTAGCCGCAGCAACGCGGCCTATATCGACGCTTCAACTGTTGGCGTTGATTGAATTCGAGGCTGTACTCGGGTATTGACCGGCTTTTAAGCGACCAACAGTTAGGCTTGGTCGAACAAGCCTACACCTCTTACATAGGCCAAGCAATGACACAAGGCTTGGTACAAACCTTGGCACAAATACAAGGTGACGCCTTCTGGGGGTGGCGTCAGGCGGTCCTGGGCTCCGTCGAGATGGTCCGGGTCAGGCTGGACTGATGTGTGTTGGAGGATGAAGATGATAGGAAAGGATAAGGGGAGGCACGGGGCCCAAGGATATAATACACTTAATTGATAATACTTAATGACTGTTGAACCACTGCAAACGTACACAGTGAGACGTACACAATGGATAGACCCCTTTATAAGCATACTATAAAACCCCTACTTCTCCCCTAGCCTTCTAACTTGTCCTTTTTTTCCCCATAGGGGCCGACTAACTAAAGCCAGCCAAAGCCACAGGGCCCGACCAGCTAAAGTCACAGGGCCCGATTACTATAGTTCTAGTAGTCAGCTAGCTTTAGTTAGTCGGGCCCTGTAGCAGTTAGTCGGCCCCGTGGCTTTGGTTAGTCGGGCCCTATGGCTTTAGTTAGTCGCTGTAGCTTTAGTCGGTCGCTATGGCTTTAGCTAGTCGCGATAGCTAATAAAGCTAGCCTAAAATAGCT
>PXOB01000040.1:0-47842 GCA_003012115.1 Trichothecium sympodiale | reverse complement strand
CCCCCCCCCCCCCCCCGGCTTCGAGGTTTGCATAAAAAGAGCCTATACTCAAATTAGTAGGGATATTCAGCATAATTTTGGGAGCTAGTTCCACATCCCTGAAATTAATGTACCTTTTTGCAGGGACCCTTGTCGTTGCCTAATAAGGCAGTGATCTTCATGAAAAGGCTATTACAACGCGTTCGAATTCGAGCTAGCGAAAACGCCTCGAAGCAATTATCTCAACCTCAAACCTCTGAAATATAGCTGCCCTATACTACTTTCGTCAGCGACTAGCTGACTGACTGACTGCCCTGACTGCCCTGACTGACTGATTAAGTGACCGACCGACTAGCTAGCTAGCCTGACGATGACAGCGTTGAAAGGCTCATAAGGGTAATATCAGTCAAAACACCAAGAAGGTCTAGAAAATGGTATATCTATTGCTCCAAAAGAAGCAGGGCGCCCAAATTCTGGTGTAGGACGGTACAATAGGGTCGCCCCATATATTTTAGTATGGTAGAAGTCTCTTCTTCTGTACGGAGTACGGGGGGGTAATTCGAGGCGTCGTTGATCGGGGCCTTATAGTAGCTTATTCCTCTAATAAGGAGATGTACGAACTCATAGGGTAGACCTAGTAGTCATCTTGTATGAGAATTGCGTTTTGACGCAGTGGTCGATATAGTCCGCCGTACCCCACTCGGCCAACAACCCTGATTTTGTTTCCACTCAACCCCGGCTATTGCCTGAATCTTCATATCATGGCTCTCACCGTCACTTTGCAACAGCGACATACATTTTACTCGTCATGGCACAGACTCAAAAAACAGCACTCCTATCGCTGCCCGACGAACTATTGAGCCCTATAATCCTTGCAGCAGCACAAGTTGAGCCGCCTGCTCCAAACTATGCCAGACAACGTCCAACCCGCTCTTCTGTTCTTGCAGGGCTGGCGTTAGTTAGCCGGCGTTTCTGCCGCATTGCCACTCCTTACCTATACGCCGACCTCTCTATTCGATGCTACCATATCCATGATGAACTGAACCGCCAAACTATACTGCTTCACCGTACGCTTCGCGAGAGTCCATCACTGCGGCCCCATTGTCGAAAGCTCTCCATCAATACAGGGAAGCCTTGCTATATCGGATTCGACCCTATCTGCACGGAGCATTGTCCAATTGCAAACTTCCTCACTATAGCAAAAGATCTTATTACATGGCTTGAAGGCTTAAACGAGCTTTACATTGGAGGCTCAGCTACCCTACGTTGGCACTGGCCACTTAGTGAGGTTTATAGCTTGCTCCGCCTCGCAACGGCGCATGCGCCAGCGCTGGAAACATTGAGGCTGGAAAGTATCCCTGGCGAACCATCTGACCTGCCAGCGATCTATACCTCACTCGATGGTCTAGGAACATACGCGTGTTTACATACGCTTGAGCTATGCGGCATCTCTCGCCTGGGGTCCTCCCTGGATTGGAAATTACTCAAGGTGAGTAGGGTCATCATTTTAAGACTTTACAATCAAGAATCACTATTGCTTGGTTCGTTGTGCTAACTCAAGTACAGGAAAAGGCTGGGACTGCTTCGTTCACAACGCTCCGTCTGCGATACTTTACTCAATCTTCAGAAGCCTTGGAAGCTTTAGTTCAGTGGTCGCGTGGATTGAAAAGCTTCTCATTCAGTTTGCCATCATCTGACTACTACGCTGGTGACGCGGCATTGTCCAATTATAGTCTCAGGCTGTTACACCCTATATTACTCACGCAAAAGGCCACATTATCTCATATCAAGATCCACGAGATCTACGATTATGAGCTTGATGGGTTTGATCTATTAGAGTTCGACAGCCTGCAGAGCTTATGGCTATCCCACGATCTAACAGGTGTTGAGACTGCTCTTGTGGGCAATATTGTCGCCCCCAATCTCCGCGTCTTTGATTGGGACATGGCACTCGAGGACCAACAGTGTTGTGTTAGTATAAGTGGCTTCTCACAGCTGGAGCAGGACTGGCTTCAAGCTCTTGGAAGCGAGGCTATCAAGAAGCAGACCGCACTGAGCCATATCAGGGTTCACTTCACTCCTGATACATACATATCCAGGGGCGATAGGGAAATTTTACAAGATCAGTATCCATGGGATCGAATGGACGCTGTTGCCAACGAACTTTTACCTCATGGTATCATACTGACCTACAATGCTCCTAATATTGCACGAGAGGACTTTTTTAGGCAGCTGAATGCTGCTGAGCTGAATGCTTCCGAGGATGATGATACCGGATATTTGGAAGAAATCATTGGGTAGGGCTAGAGACCACACCGGAAAACTGACCAAATGATTCATGACAAGCTCTCATTATCCGCATGTCGCACGCTCAGTATAATGGTGTATCGCGTGCTTCGCATTGTTAAATCCAGATTTGCAGACAACGAAACTAGTTATACCATACGTAGTTAAGAAATTAGTCACCGCGGTTGAAAGACTGCTATTAAATTCCTCAGATGACAATGAATCCACTACTTCAGCGTTTAGCCAGTGACTATTTCGCAATAATGACCGAGAAGCATGTTTATATACGAAGTAAATCGGCTTTACTAGCTATTACTGCGGTAGGTGATTGTAATACCAGTTCCCTTTCTCGTCGGGCCCCTCTTAGATACCGAACTCGGCCTGATCCTACTTGAGTTTGCCGGTCTGTCGGGTTTTTAATAGGCCCGAGCTAAGTATATTCTATAATATAGAATTCACTATTTAAGAATTTCAGGGTTAAAGTCTAGAATTGATAGATATATAAGAACAGCTTATCTTTATGCTTTTTATTTCCACGTCAAAGAACTTCGCGGCTTTGTATTCTTCATGGCCTCGTCTTCACCAGCAGACTCTGCTGCCACGTCATTATCATTTACGTCGTTGAATGACAACAAGCAGACAACCATTGTCCTTCTTCACGGAGGCTTTACGTGCCGTCTTGAGTTTGCCCTCGTCGTTCCGCATATCTCTGACTTCCACGTCCTTCTCCCCGACCTGCCGCTGCATTCTGCGTCGCGCCACATTGAACCGGGCACGACCGAGAATTCAGCCCGACATGTCGCGCAACTCATTCGGTCGCACGCCCATGGGGGAAAAGCCCACGTCATCGGTGTCTCCATGGGAGGTTACATAGGCCAGTGCCTCGCGTTAGACCAACCTGACCTTGTGCTCTCGCTCTTTGTCACAGGTGCTGCTCCAATAGTTGGGAAACGATTGTTCATGGCGCGATGGACAAGCGTGACCTATTACACCATGAGGCTCATGTTAAACTGGCTCCCTGGGTGGGTATACCGGTTTCAGGCTTCTTTGCTTGGCCTAAGGCTCAGCGATGAACTTATAGCCGAGATGAAGGACAACATCACCTGGCAGCTGTGCCAAGACATGTTCCCGTGGATCTTGTCCTTCACTTTGGATCATATGCGGCAGCTCAAGGTACGGACTCTATCAATCGCGGGCGCGAAAGGGGATGATGTGCCCATGTTGGAGAGGACGGCCGACGCGTTAAAAAGTAGGCGGACTACTGAGGACGAGCCTTGGCCTGAGGATGGGTCAGGAGCAGTTGTGTTGAGGGAGGCAACGCATGGGTGGGATATGCAGTTTCCGGAGCTTTTTGCTCAGGGGGTAAAGGCTTGGGTCAAGGGAGAGAGATTACCAGAGGAGTTTGAGAGGCTTTGAGAGGCTTTAATAAGGAAAGCTTTAGTTATTCTTTCCTAAAATCTAAAGACAGCTATAATTTGTTTTTTTTTTTTGAAAAAAAAAACCCCCCCCGCTAGGTCAACCACCTACAAAAGCTCGTGTTGATGATGCAATCCAGGATACCGTCTATTACAGTATCCCTAAGATTGGCCCGATTTCCGTTCTAGAGGCCTTGGAACCGCGCCAGCTCGGATCGAATCAACGGTCGCCTGTAGGAGAACTTGTACTTCATCCGCTTCCATAGTATTAAATATGAGAAACGTCTATCTAAGCAATCGACATCTTCATCCCGCCGTTGGCACAGACAACACTGCCCGTCGTCCACCCTGCCTCTTCGTTGCACAGCATATCGACCGTACCGGCAATTTCCCACGTGAAGCCAGGCCTCCTCCCGCCCATGCCCTCCCTTACAATCTTGTCAAACCTCTCGGCGTCGTCGCCCGCCATGTCGAGGACCTGCTTCTCGCCGTTGTACTCGGCGAGGGGCGCCGCGTCGACGTACGGCTGGTTGATGCTCCAGAACGAGGGGCCGACCTCGGCGTACATGTCGCCCCAGGCCGGGCCGGGGTTCACGCAGTTGACAGTGGCGCGGCTGGCAAGCTCGCGGCTCCAGGTGCGCGTCATGGCTTCCACGGCGGCCTTGGAGCCCGCGTAGACGGACTGCCCGTGGTAGCCGATGGACGAGGATACGCTCGACGTCGACACGATGCGGCCGGAGCGGTCGGTGGGCAGGTAGGGTGCCACGGCCTGCGTGAGCAGCAGCGGCGCCAGCACGTTGACGGCGTAGACCCTGTTGAACTCGTCCGCGTCAATGGGGCCGTGCTTGGGGTCGTTCAGGAACTGGTTCGACGCCACCCCAGCGTTGTTGATGAGGATGTCCACCTGGAATGGCTTCCCGCTGCTGTAGCTGGCGTGGAACGCCTTGGCGGCCTCGATGATCTTACTGGCGGCTTCGGCCGCGGCGCCGAGATCAGCTTGGGCCGAGGCGCACTTGATGCTGTGCGCTTTCGAGAGCTCTGTGCACAGCTCCTCGGTGGGTTTCTGCGACGAGGCTGATGTGTAGGCTAGGAGAAGATTACATCCCTTGGCTGCGAGACGCTTGGCAATGGCCGCTCCGATGCCTGCAAAAGTTGGTCCTCAGTCATCTATTGTGAGAATATAGATCGAGGCGAGCGAGTTCCTACCTCTTGAGCCACCGGTGACAATACCAAGCTTCCCATCATGAGGCCTAGCGAGCGCCATAGTATCGATATGAGTGTTGATCCAGTCTGCTAGTTATGTAAAGGGACCGGCTATCCTTTGAGCCGAGAAACGACGCGGAGTAGAATAAGACTTTTTTTCAAGTTTGAATAGATCTCTCACTTGGATAATGAAATTGTACAGAGGGTTCATGTGGTCATCTTATTCTATAATCTAGTGCCTAGCAGGCTAATAAGGCATTGAAAAGGTCGACGGTCGACCTAGGATTATGAGGGCCATGGTCGACCTGCTGCCCCTCCGCGGGGTTAGAGTACCTGGACGCCTACGGCGGACGATAGCTCCACTAGGTCTACCCTATGCACACCGCCTTATAGAGGGATAAGCCACTATAGTTACATAATCTAGCTGTTCTAGGCTAGCATTATCAGCTACAGCGCCCGACCGACCGACTGCTATAGTTTTAAAATTACAGTCGTGGCATGAGTTGCACAAAAAAAAAAACTTCACAAGTCTAGGTGCTTGTGTCATCTTCCAGCTGTTTCAAAAGGTTTCATTAGCCGTTTGCACTTTCCCAAACATCATTGATTATTGTGCCGGGTATTTTTAGGAAGAAATATCTCGCAACTCGAACCCCTTCAGCCTACCGAATTGATAACCTATTACTGTACTCCGTAGTACGGAGTAGTAGTAGTGCCTATTAGTATATCTCTGAGCTGCGAAATAGCAAACTCCATTGTTCTCAAAAGGCGCTAAAAACGGCCTTGTCATTTGATCGGTGCACTTTCTTCCAAACCTTTTGCCTTTTTCCTCCCTTGTGCTCTACCCGCGCGCCAGTAAGTATACCTTGGCTACTTGGTACTAGCCGTACCGGCTCTTTGGTGGGTGTGCAGGGAACGACGCAGAACAACTCAGCCCCTCCGAAAATCCACACCCACAAACCATCAATCCTCCGCCGCCCTGCGTCCGTCTTGCGTCGCATCACATAAAATCGTGCATCAAGGATACTGTATCAAAGTTTTTTGACCAACCTTTGATATCACACAAATCAAATTGACCAACCAAACCAGAAAGAAAAAAAGCCAACCATGTCCGTTCGCAGTGACGCTGGTCAGCAGCCGCTGCGATCAGCGCTCAAGACGGAAGATGATGGTGATAGGACACCGCCTGCTAGTGGCTCGCTCAAAGGTACGTGGCATGATGCGTTTCACCGGTCGTGGTTTCGAGGTTACATTGATAAAGTTTGCGTGGTGGTTGCGGGGAGCTGTTGTCTTTTTTTCATTGCCTATTACCACGGCCCAAGACTTGAGGCCATCGTGGTTTGACATGTGGCCTGTCACGCGACCACTCATCCCTTTCACCGGTCACCTCATCACACATAAAAAGTTGGGCTTTTGAGGTTGCAACATTCATGGTGCACCCGCACTCTTTCACCTACTTGCCTCGGAAACCACACCAGATGATTGAACCTACATCTCGCGGTGAAACTTGTACTGACATGAATCGCTCGTAGCTGTGCATATCGCTGACCCCGTTCCTGAAAATTACATCGACGATGACGGCTTGTCTATCAAGCAATTTAAGACGGGTCATGGGAGGCGCATGAGTGGAAGGCTTCCGCCTGCCCAGCTTCCCGGCTCATCGAGGTCCTCTATTAATGAGGGGTCACCCTCTTTGCGCCCTCAAGACGAGGACCATTCCCATTTCTCCAGTCACCACCACCAGCACAAGTACTATAGTGAGAAACTCTTGGCTCAGGTCGGCGAGTGGCTTGAGCGCCAGAAGACGAAACAGAAGAACAGGAAGAAGTCGCACAGACGGCGAAAGTCTGCCTCTCCATCCGACAAGAGTGTCGACGGCACCGACAAGGCGGCGCGCCCCAGGGCTGACTCGATTGACTCTCAGTCCAGCGACGTATCGCTGGATAGGCTCCAGCGGATCATTGAGAACAACATGGCGTCGATGGGTCTGAATGCGTTGCCCCAGTACTCGCCCAGGGTCTCGAGGGCGCGCCATCGCAAGACGTCATCCCGCAATTCGCTGCACCGCACCGCATCATCGGATACGGACTATGTTGATGGCGATGCGATCGTGCCAGAGTGCGACGCTTGGTTGGACAACACGAAGACGCTCGGGTACGGAGGCAACCCGCCTAGCACCCCCGAGGAAGTCAGCGAGAGGGCTGAGAAGGAGAAGGAGGCATGGCTCAAGTTCAAGAATGACATTATTCGCATCGCCCATACCCTTAGAATCAAGCAATGGCGCAGGGTACCTCTGGAAGGGGGCGACCTCATCGAGGTTGAGCGCCTTAGTGGCGCGCTCACCAACGCTGTCTACGTCGTCACCCCTCCGGCGGACCTGAGCAAGGCCGAAGGGAAGAAGCCACCCAACAAGCTTCTCCTGCGAATCTACGGCCCTCAGGTCGAGAACCTCATCGACCGCGATAATGAGCTCAAGGTCTTGCAGCGCCTAGCGAGGAAGAAGATAGGACCTCGCCTCCTAGGCACTTTCAAGAACGGGCGATTTGAGGAGTTCTTTAAGGCGGTTGCTCTCACCCCGACAGAGTTCCGCGACCCCGATGTTTCCAAGCAGATTGCCAAGCGGATGCGGGAGCTGCACGATGGCATAGAGCTTCTTGATGACGAGCGCGACGGCGGACCATCAGTGTGGAAAAACTGGAATTCCTGGGTGGATAATGTCGGCAGGATTATAAGCTTTCTAGACGCACAGGTCGATGAGCAGAACAGCAACTGTGAAAGACGCCAATCCGTCCTTCATGTGTGGAAAACCAAGGGTTATATCTGCGGCGTGCCTTGGCCGCAGTTCAAGGACATGGTGGAAAAGTATCGGGATTATGTCGAGAGCTTCTACGAGAGCAAGCAGCAGCTCAACAATGACCTCGTATTTGCTCACAACGATGTAGGTTTTACCCCTTGCAAGCGCAGTAAACCCCCTTTTTTTGGCTAACTCTGTTTGTCTTCAAGACGCAATATGGCAATATTCTTCGCTTCCAGGTAGACGACGCGAAATCTCCATTACTCCAGGCTGCCAACAAGCACAAGCAGCTCATCGTCATTGACTTTGAATATGCAGCGGCCAACACCCGGGGTCAAGAGTTTGCTAATCATTTCACGGAATGGGCCTACAACTATCATCACCCGACCGAGTCATGGTCCTGCAACACTCGGGCTTACCCTACCGCAGAGGAGCAACATCGCTTCCTGAAGGCCTATGTCGAGCATCGTCCGCAGTTCCCGCATGCTAGCTCCACGCCCAAGCTCGCACCCCGCGACGACGCAGCAGCGCCAGGCAGCGTGACCCCTTCCCTCCTCCCGACAAACTCGTCCTCGTCCATCGTCGACTTCATGCTGGACTCGCGCGCGCCGCCGGGGGGTTGGCCCGCTGCCGAGCGCGCAAGGGAGGATCAGACGGAGCAGCAGGTTCGCGAGCTGCTCGACGAGACGCGCCTCTGGCGTCCCATCAACTCGGTCTTCTGGGTCGCCTGGGGCATAGTGCAAGCCAGGGTTCCTGGCCTGGATGGCGTCGAGGACGAGGACGGAGGGGTGGATGACTTTGACTATTTGAGCTACGCCCAGGACCGGGCGCTCTTTTTCTGGGGCGACTGCGTCAAGATTGGGCTGGTCAAGCTGGAGGAGCTGCCGGAGCAGTTGAGGTCTAGGATCAAGATTGTGGAGTACTAGCTTTGGTGATGTTGTTTCCTATAAATTACTAGCTAGTCATGCCTCTTTTCCTTCTTCTTCCTCTTCTTCTTTTTGATTGCCTTTTTCAACACATAATCTACAAGGATTCACTCCATGTGCACACAATTCTTGTTCGCATTCTTAGATACACTCTACGCATCTAATTTAAGCTTCTCTAGCATGGCATCAATCTTGCTCTGGAGAATTTCGTAGTTGAGTTGGTCGGATGCGAATTCATCTCCGTCACTCTGTGCCTCCTTGAGCGCCTCCTCATTTGACTGAGGCTGTTCCTCGGTGGCCCCTTGTTGTTGCACGTCGACCGCCGCGTGAGCCGTGTTGTTGTCCGGGGCCGCTGCTGCTTCCGCCAATGTCTTGCCAGCAGCAGCAGCTTGGTTGGCGATGGCGTTGGTCTCATCCAGCATCTCGGCCATGCCCGCGTCCTGGAAGCGCTGGTTGAATCTCTCGCCGAGATAGAACCTTATGTCGTCCAGCAGCTCGATGGAGTCCGTCTCCTCCCTCTTCTTGAGCCTGCCGGCGCTCTCCTTGATGAGCTCGGCAAAGTCGTCGTCGTCGATGTAATCCTCCAGCCGGCTGGCCAGGTACCTGGCGGCAAACTCCTCGAGCCTCTGGACGCGCAGGTCCCAGGCGGCGTGGATGACGTCGTAGATGTTGATGGGCTCGACCTGCATGCCGTCTTTGGTCATGGTCGGCGGCGCGCTTCCCAGCGTGCTGATGGCGACGGCGGCCTTGTTCTTGAGCGTGTCGAGGAAGAGCATGTCGGCCGTGTAGAGGACGTCCAGGGCGTTGTCGAGGGTGATGTGGTCGGTGCTCTCGGTGTAGAGGTAGTGCAGTATGGCCTCGAGCGCCTGCGGGCTGCAGTCGAGCGTCACTATGCGCAGGTGCGTCGACTTTTGGCTCTCGACGTAGTCGCCGGAGAACATGCGCGCGAAGTACTCGCTGCGCAGGAGCATGGCCCTGTGGGCGGGATATAGGACCGACTTGCGAGTCGATGCTTGGTTATCGGTGCTGGATCGCGTCGCACCGTCGGCTGGGCCGATGGGAATAAAGTTTCCGCTATTATCCTCGGGTTCCCAGCCTATATCTATATCATCTTCGTCCTCGAAGAGGGGCTCGTCGGCGCGGAGAAGAATGTCGGCGAAGATGGAATTGTCGTGCTTCCATTTGACCTCGTTTACCCGGTCCGTGTCCACGACCATCTTCTTGCCCAAGACATTCTCCGCAAAGAAGCTCTCAAATTGAGCAATGGCTCTCTGAACCTCGTCCTGGTACCTCTGTCTCGCCATCCGCCTGTCGTTGCTGACGAGGATGGCTTCCCACAATTGCTCAATCTCCAGCTGCTTGCTGATCTTGTCCAGCCCCGTGAGGACCTCCTCCTCGTCGATGCCGCTCCCGGCGGGGGCCAGGTCCCGAGGCAGATCGCCGAGATAGATGTACCTCAACGCCACTCGAAAGGCCTCTACCGGGATCCCCGGCGCAAGCTTCCAGCTCGTCGTCTCAGGCTGAGCCTTGAGCTTTTTGTTAAAGTACGGCGTGCGCGACGCCAGGATGAATTTGTGCAAGGAGATTTCACTTTGGCCAGCCGTGAGAGAAATGTCCGAAAGCTTGCCGTCGATGAGGGATGAGAGGTGAGAAGACCAGTAGACGTTGGGGTCCGAGGACTTTGAAAAGTCATATTGTAGGAGCAGATTGCGGATGCGGTCGTTCAGGGCGTTGTAGATGCAACGCTCTCCTTGGAACGTATTGCGCTCAGCCAAGGCTCCAGACTCCAGGAAGAGGCGAGCGACCTCATAATGACCACAGAGACTAGCCTATCATGTTGCAGTAAGCATTTTTAGCCCTGAATCTAAAGAAGATATTGAACTTACGACGATCAGGGGCGTGTAATCGAACGGGTCCTTTGCATTAATATTCACTCCCTGATTGATAAGCTCCTGGCACCTCTTTAAATCACCCCGCCGGGCGGCCGTCATCAACTGGGAAAACTCGACACTCAATTCCAGCGGATTCTCATCTCTCAGCTCACCGGCCTTGATCATGATAGTCTCCTGGGCGAGCGCCCCCTCCAGCTCATGCTTCTTTAGCACCATGATAGAGATGTGTATGTGTGTGTGGGTATGCGTGTGGAAATTTGATTAGATGGGGGATGCGGAGATCTTCTCTATCTGTCTATTATTAATAAGTGGACAGAATTAACGAGGTGTATGAAACAGAGGCAGGTCAGAATCCGATTATCAAATCGTTTCGCCATCGCCAGAACATACGTCGTTTGATCAAGTTGCATTGCATGTTAGGGGTGGCACAAAAATGACCAATGGTGAGAGACGATTGAGTTGGAGTTGCTCCACAAAGAATGACGGTTGTGTGTCCATGAGCCACAGATAAAGAGTACACGCCACCCTAGAGATAAAAAAAAAGAAAAGAAAAGCCACAGTTTCGGCGTTTGCTGTGTTTGCGGAGAAAGGCGGCGTGACGGCTCAACAACGGCTAAACCTGCTAGTGCAAGCTACTAGTCGGGTATACCATTACCAGACATCATCAATTACGGAGCAGTATACGGAGTACTTGTAGTATCATTCGTCAAATATGTAAACACGATGTCGAAATACTAGGTAGCTATTGCACAAGCGCGTTCGCGAGTTAATCCTCCGGTAACGACCTCATCTTGGACGAAGTACTGACCGAAATGGGGAAGATTAAAATGTAATGAGGATACTTCCTCATTGAACTCGACTCAGTATTCTAAAATATTTATTCTCTAATTGTGGAGCTTATCTATATAGTACTACTACTAGTAGTACTGTATATATATATGAGTCTAATGATATCGAGCAATGTACGATGAGGGTTACTGCCAAAGCCACTCTAATCGTAAATTGTACACGTCTTATACCCCCGTTTAGGAGTACATCTCCTGACCAAGCTCAACGATGGCGTTGACGAGACCATCAACGGTGCCGCGAAGAGTCTGGCAGTTAATGACAACGCGGAAGAAGTGCCCCTTGTCACCAGGGGCGTAGTCGGTCATGAAGCCACGAGCAACAAGCTTGTGCACGATCGACGAGGTAATTTTGGTGTTGACCTCCTTGTCCTCCGAAATGTGACCTCCGGGGGCGTAGTAGAAGCAAACCTGCAGGCACTGAGGTAGCTGAGGAGACACCACCTCCAGGTTGGGGTGCTCGCGGGCGAGGTTGTACAGGTAGGCAGCGGTATCAAAGGCGTTGTCGATCTGACGCTCGAAACCATCGGAGCCGTAATACTGCCAGGCGAGAGCGAGCTTAAGCGCGTCGGCACGGCGACCGCACTGGAGGGTGAGATCCGCGAGGTCCCAAACCTCGCCGTCGGCGTGGCTGTGGAAGAGGTAGCCGGCAACGGTGCTGTTGGCTTTGTTGAAGATGTTCATGTCAGGACCGAGCAAGAACGAGCAGGTTGATGGCACATGCATCATCTTATGAGGGTTGATGGTAAGTGAATCGGCCAGGTGGGAGCCCTTGAGCTTCCAGCTGTGCTTCTTGGAGAAGATGACGGGCCCGCCGAAAGAGCCGTCAATGTGCATCCACATATTGTGCTCCTTGCAGATGGCGGAAATCTCCTCGAAAGGCTCAAATGCACCACGAACAGTGGTGCCGGCTGTGGCGTTGACGTAGAAGGGGGTTTTACCCTCGGCCTTCGCGCGAACGACCATTTCACGCAGAGAGTCTGGGCGCATGCAGCCCATGTCATCCACGGGAACAGGCCAGACACCCTTGGCACCAATACCGCAGATCATGGCGCTCTTCTCGACCGAGTAGTGGCCGTGAATGCTTGTAAATACTACGAAGTCGTGATCAGCATTTCCAGCTGTCTTGACGTCGGGGTACAGGGTGTTGCGGGCGACAACCATCGACGTTAGGTTCGAGGAGCTGCCGCCCTGGCAGGTGACGCCACCAGCACGAGGGCCGGTGAAGCCAAACTTGTTGGCGAGAGCCCTGGCTGTCGTCTTCTCGATGATAGTCAGGGCCGGGGAGACCTGATACACGTGGAGATTGGTGTTCAGGACGGAGAGCAGGAGGTCAGAGATGACTCCAACAGGGTTGGTGGTCGAATACAGTTTGTCCATGAATCCTTGATCCCAAGTGTTGACACTATATTTGAGGACTTTCTCGATAAGATCCATGAGGCCATCCTTGCCCTTGGCCTCAGCAGGAAGGTTGAGCTTGAGACGGGCAACGAGATCAGCAGGTTTCATGTTGTCAAGCAGGACAGTTTGCGCTTCGCCATGAGGGTTAATGTAGGGTTTGCCGGTATGTTTTTGCGCGGCGGCATCATCAGCAGCCTTGATAAAGGGGATGATGAGCTCGCGAACAGAGCTAAGAAGCTACATGGCGTCAATCCTCGGTGCAGACGTTGTGTAGCGCGATAGTTTGCTTACATCATCGACCTCCTCGGCGCGGTGGAGGACTTTGTCCTCTGGGTTGACAATGGCACCGTTACCATTGACAACCACGTTTTCGTCGACATAGTCCCCGTTGGTCTGCTCAGTGAATCCTTCCACAAAGCCGCCATTTCCATTGATCTGAGCTATGCCATTGCCCCTGGCGGAGGCCTTGCCCTTTCCATTGATGAAAGACGAAGCACCGTTCTTGCCGGCCACGGAAGGGCCGCCGGCGCCGTTCATGTGAATGTCGTTGCTGACTGTAGGCATTTTGTATAGGTAGAGCCCTAAATGTGAAAAGATGAAATTGGCTTTGTTGCTGGCCAAGGGTATGTATGTGCGTGTGGTAATAATGTCGTTCAGTTGCCGTCTATTTGCAAACAAAATCGAGTCTATGAAATGCTGCAAAGAAAATGCCTTGTATGTTTCAATTGTTGAAAACAAGAGTGGTTGTCGAGATAGACTAGGTGAAAAATGTGGTGGAAGGGGCCGTTTAAATGGATCCAAAGGGAAGCACGCATTGCCTCTTTAGTGAGGCTCCCCATGGCTGTGGCGTGCAGGAATATGTAGTAATACAACAGAGGGACGACTGAGCCATTTCTTAATGATCCGAGCCTTGACCGTTTCGGGACTTGGCTTGGGAGATGCCGAACCCACACCGGTCGAACGAGGTGTTCATCCTGCTGAACTTGCCAAATCTGCAAGACAGTATTACTTGTAGGCAGAAAAATCATGCTAGTTCCGAGGCGACAGTAAGCGGGTAGAGTAATTTCGGCCGGAACGTCAGCTGATTGGCTCTCAGCCCACACGGGTTGTAGATGGAGTCTCATAGAGAGGGGCCCTCTATTTGCGGAGGTAGTAGTTATAGATCGGGGCGTTGAACGGCTTTCTACCTGCACCGATTTCCGGCCGGGGCGCCGGAGTGTGTCCCTGATCTTCAACTTGGTGAAGGGGAAAGAAGATTTAGCTTCACATGATGAAGCTGCAGTCTTGTGCCCAACCCTCATCTTTCGATTTCGAGAGGACTGCAGTACTCAACTGCTCGAGTAAGGCTATAATCGATGAGCTTACTCCGTACTTGCACATCGTACTGCAATTGCAATCTCACATCGGTCGCTCGCCGGAAGAAGGTGCGAAGGGTTCCACTAGGTAATCGGGGATTGTATAACCGGCCATGTCGGGATAAAATACGACCTCATGAGACCATGTAGCCAAGGCGAGCGCATGATGAGTTGCTTTAGACTCTGCAGCCGAATCGCGGAATGCATCATGACCAGCATCTCCGAGCGGAACCGTCGGAGGGTCGAAACGAATCTATTGTACAGAAGTATGTCTTCCTCAGAGAAAAAACATGTCTAGCGGCGAGCAGCATAACGTTGAAACCATCATTCGTTTCCCCCCCGCAAGGAAGGCTTGGAAGCACTGTGGGATTCTTCTGATCGTCCTCGCACTTGCGCTAGTGGTGGGGGCACGGCGATTGATGAGTTTCGTCTCGATAGCTCTTGCCATGAACACCATTCCGTCATCTTATGGCTAAGGCTTTCGCTTGAGAAAAGAAAAGAAAAAGAAAAAAAAACTGCGTCTAGACCGCATTGGTATAAACTGCCGCAAGAAACAGAAATCTCGCTGGTGCTGCTCGCGTCATGATTGTCAGAAGAATTAACACAATAGGCAGGCTCTGTACAAGTAATGTTCAATGTTCGGTGGATGAGGACTTCCAGCGTGTGCACAGCCGTAGGTAATAGTAAGCCTAAAAAAACGCCGTTGATCATTCCCCTTCAGAGCAGCTGACTGTACCTATGGTGAGGACCAAGGCGTTGCTAAGTAGACCGTAAGACCTGGAAACCCACGTTACAGGAAGTCGCTCTTTGAGGGCAATGACTATTAATACATATTCAGTTGTAAAGCATTTGTTTGGCTTGAGGTACGGAGTACTCCGGATCTGTGTATCGCTGTGCTTTTTATCGTTGGTTCCCTAGTACTATTAGTACTGGCTTGTTTCCTGAATCAGCAGTCATCTGCACTGCTATCTAGATAAGACGAACCTTATGTACATATATAATGAAATATTTTCCTTCACCTCGCTGTCCCTCTATGCTTCTAAATTGGACCGCGGATATCGTTGAGAGTATATTTTTGGATGGGAAACATTATCATACTTGGCGAGGGGAATACTTGGCGCTGGTTGCTACCTTTGCTAAGCTGACCGATCATCGCAGAAGATGAACATCCTCGATAGCTGAAGAAGAGGTACAGGATGTGATTCTACACGCAGACGGTTGAGCCAATAGATTCCTACTACGCGGTGAGTACACGCACCACCTAGGCTTGATAAATACCATAGACGCGACGGGAGTTGCGATATGACGACGCCTTGAACTGCTTGTAAAAAGATAGTTTTTACGACGTAGGGTAAGCCGCCGAACCCGTAACAGGCGGTGGACAAGGGCCATTGAAGAAGGCGCGTAAGCGTTTCTCTCAGCAAGAAGGTTCTCCTATAATTTTAGTAGTCGGCAGCTATGTACAAGGAAAAGGTAAAAGAGGAAGAAATCAGATGGTTGGGAAAGACAGGCTTTTAATGAGGTATATTATCAGGAGCCTTAAGAGGAAGCTTTATCACGGCGAAAGCGCTGCGCGCAGAGCCTTGTTATCCCGGACTAGTGCCTACCAGAGAGTTCCAAGGAGAAAATTCTTATCACACTTATTAGAAAAGAGAGAGGTCAGAGATTAATACACTATTATCCCAGCCAACCATAAGGATAGAATTTTCAGCTTATTCTAGGCGGCTTCGTAGCGATCTCTTCACCCTGCAACCCTCATTTACCCTAACCACCCCTCCTCCCGGGACTACACACCTAACATATATCTTATCTTTATAATAAATAAATTAAGCTTATAGAGGCAACCAACTACACTAAAGGCGTAGTTCTTAGGCGTAAGCTCAGTAAAACTAGGGTTTTAACACAAAGTCAGCTATCGTCCGCCGTAGACGCCGATGAGGGAAGGGGCTCAAAGCCATAATTACATGAAAGTCGAATGTCCAATCCGCACAGCGCAGGTCCGGCTAATACTCCTGACAACGTTGTGGAGCCAACTCTTAATGCGCGCCTGCCTAACAGGTGAATAATGAAGGATTTACAACGACCATAACTTCCGTCGAACCAGCTGAGCCCAAGAGTCTGCGGAAACAGGAGTTGCCGTCGTTTCAAGCGTCATGTCTGGACATGCTTATTCGTACAATCAGAGCATTAAGCTCTGCTGCGGAGGACGAATTTTATTTGCGATACGCGAACTCTTGTAATGAATCTATTCCAGTGTATGTACGGAGTACATTGCGGGCAATCTAGAGTAAATGACTGTGAGCATGAGCCCGCTCGAAGGTCGATAAAGAGCGTATCAGGAGGCCGCTGTCTAAGACGCACACACGTCGCTATATGTATATAAACGAGCTCTTTCCTTCCCCATACATCTCGTCTTGATATTCCTTCATCTCCTCCGTTTATGTAAAATTCCGTTTCTAACGTACTTCGTAGTAAACAAATGGTTCGCAAAGCTGCTATAGTATATATTCTGCATACTGCATTCGCAAAGCTGCGCAGCAGCTTTGCTCAATAACCTAATCACGCAGCATACACGGCGCCGCAAAGTCTCAAGTGCGGACATTCGAGCACAAAGTCTTAGTCTGGCGCTCTTACTGTATCCAAGAATATCTTGGTATAGGTTATAAGCAGTAAGCTACTTAAAAACCACGGCCAGTATCAAATCCTGTGAAGCCAGCATCACTCCTTCTACCACGCCAACCTGATCACACCTCTCTCCCAAACCCTGCCAAGATTGGAACCTTACTTCGATATTTAACATTGTTCGAGAAGCCTATAGAAGGGGGGTTCTCGCAAAATGAGCCTTGCCAAGCACTTGGAACAGGGTCCCGCAGCGACTGTTAGATAACACCATGTCCATCATAAGACGCCAGTATAAGAAAGTAAGTCTTTAACAACTTGTACGTTTCAAGCTTGCTGAGCCGAGATTCTTTGAAGCTTTGGGAAGCCAGAGAGCTCTGATTCATAATTTCTTCTTGAGTCTAGGACCGTGTCTTTTTCAAATGCCACATCAAAGCAATACCAGACGTTGCAGCAACGCTAGTAGTATAATCAGAGTGCGAGTTATTCTCTTCTTATTAGTCATTACATTGTTTGAAACCCATTGAGGCGGGAACGTGGCTCGATTGTATCATCGCCAGGCTGCAACCTCAAAATGTGTTGTAAGAAGATTAGGGCCTTGATGGCTTTGCGCTTATTCACGTCGGAAGTGGGAAGAAAAAGAAAGAATAAGCTGAGTATTTTCCCCCATCTTTTCTTCTTTTTTCTATTGCTTATTCCTTTTTCTCTTTAAACTTTGATTTCCGTCGCTGCGGGTATACTATTATTATGCGATAATCATAACAGGGCTTTAGGAGGCTGCCGAGTGTGAGGGAGCCCTTGACCTAACAACCATTTTGCTCCAATCAGCCAACACTTTGCCTTTCAACCTTTTAATCATTATCACTTTTTCTTTAGCCCTCATTATTACCACCATCATCAAGCAACCATCACTACATCACTTACCCTCCCTAGTAACAGAACGCACCAATGGCTGAAAACGTGCCGCCTTCATCAACATCTGAATGCGCTGGGACGAGAAAGCGCAGTCCCCATCGTCTTCATCACTAGACATTGGCCAGCCCGAGCCCGAGCCCGAGCCCCTGCCTCCGTTCGGCTATGAACTATGGCCATGCCCAAGCCGTACTATTGCTTGGGATACCCTCATGCTTGTCGGCGCTAGAGGTGGCAAGGACGTACGTGCGTCTGCCCAAGAGCTGGACCAACTCGGGTTCGAAGTTTGCACCCTCGACGAACAGGGCATTGCCAGCCAGGACGACGTTCCGGCATTCTTTCGTCTTGCCGCACGACAAGATATCGACTGTTGTGACCGGGAGCTCCTGATCAGGGAAAGAAACGAGGGTCGCCTCCCCAATCTCGAGCGGGGGAGCAATACCGACTTTGAATGGGCTCACTTTCTGTCCATCTATCTCGAGTGCTTCCTGTCGCCGGAATATCTCACGATTAGACAACGATCGCCTATATCTAGAACCACGTGGGAGATGAGAGAGTAAGTTTTCCCCTTTCCCTTTCTTCTTCTTCTTCTCCTTCTTCTATCCTACTTTACCTTTTAATCCATGTTACATTATCTCTGACTATTATGTAAATGAATGTAATAGCTATGACCGTTTTGAGAAGGTTCGATACGAGAATCGCGATAATATCGACGATTGTTTTAGCGCAAATTTCATTCTATCCGATAAGACCGGCCAATGCCCTCATCTCATCGCTTTCGTTAGCGATAACAACTACCTTAGTGAAGGTACTGTTAATGATAGCGAGCTTTATGCTGTCGTGAGGCTCTGTACAATGGCCCATTGCAGAGAGGAGTATAAAGCACACCACGTTATCCCAGTAAGTCTAGCATCTATATATAAATATATAAAGAAGGGGGGGAGGGGGGAGTGACTTACCCTTTTCCTCGATTTTATTACATCGCTAACATGTACCTCGCCCGACATAGGTCGCCGTCATCACCAGTTCGTATCAACGCGTCAGGGTCGTGCAAGGCTTCGCGGACCCCAAGCTCGGCAAGTTCCGTATTCAGATCGGGAAACTCTGGGTAGACGACGGCAGTATCGACCGTTGGGAAGTGCACTCGCACTTGCTTGCTTGGCTTTTGTCCACGCCGATTGGACCAACCACCTGCATGATTAAGTGGGATGCGGTCTGGGCAATGGAAGGGGGCGAGATCTAGTTTAGTAAGACAAGTCCAATAGTTATTCGGGCGTGTGTGAGATCTACATCATGGTCTGCATCGTGGTCTATATCGTAGAAGAGAGTGCTTTTCAGAAAAGACGGTGTTGGATTGTTGAGGCCGTATGCAATGATCTAGAAAGAGAAGGCCTGAGACTTGGGGTATTACTGACTTGAAGTACCGGTTCGATTAAAGCCTAGGCACAGAACCTGCATAGGAACGGTGCGTTTCTTGCCTCGAGGGGATTCATAGTTGATGGGCGCAAAGACCTCTGGATGACGTTCCTGGACAGTTGCCATGGCGATTGGTATTCATTTCTTGTAGAGTTTGGGTGGGATAGGATTGCTATTACAGGCTTTGCTGCTTATTCCACGCCACACAATCCTCAAACTTGACACCGCTACCGCCAAAGCAGTCCAGTGCGCTACCAATGGTTAGATCCACCTTGCCATCGCTCAGACGCTTAACATGCTCCAGGTCTTCAAGATTTCGGCCTCCTCCTGCATAGGTCACCGGGATCGAACACCACTCAGCTAGTTTCTGTACTAGTCTTTCGTCAATGCCTTTCTGAAGCCCTTCGTTATCCGCCGCATGAATGAGGAACTCGGAGCAGTACGGCTCCAGCTGCTTGATGGACTCTTCCAAGCTGGTTAGCACGAATAACCCGAGTGTCTGTCTGACCTTGATCGTGAAACGTACCCTCGTTGACTTCCATGTTCGTAATCGTCTGCCACTTGTTCATAGCAACCCACCATGACTCGTCATTTTGCCTGCGACAGCTCAAATCAATGACAAGCTTGGTCTTGTCTCCCCCAAGAGCGTTCAAGATGGCGTCTAGCCGCTCTTGGCTAAAGCGTCCATCAGGGAAGAGAAAAGATGTGACAATGACCTTTGAAGTTGGTGAGAAAACTGGCTTCTTCCTTGTCTTCGAACTTTTGATGCTGCCTTACCTTGTCGGCACCAGCCGCAATCCACTCTTGGGCATTATCATCATTGATTCCGCCTCCCACTTGCAGACCCCCCGGCCAAGCTAGCAGAGCCTCTTTGGCAGCATCAGTGTTGCCCGGCCCGAGCATAATGACGTGCGCTCCATCAAGCTCATTGTCCTTGTACAGCTTCGCAAAGTGGCCGGCGCTATGCTGCGACACATAGTTGGTCTTGAGGGCCTGGGATGTGCTATCCAGGGTACCGCCGACGATCTGCTTCACCTGACCTGCGTGTAGATCGATACATGGGCGGAAGCGCGTCATTTTCGCATAAGCGCTATGAACTTTGTCGTCTGTTCGTTGTCTGGAAAATATGAAAGCCGATTGATATTTACCATCAAGCTTCCTGGTCGGAGCCGATTTTAGGGCCGGCTTTGTGGGGAATGAAGGCAGTTCAACCTTTGTGTACTCCGTACGGAGTATTAATACATATACATGTCTAGTTGGAGCCGATAGCGGCGATCGGTCGTTGACCTACCTGTCCTAATAACTGGGCTGCTTTCGAAAGCTAAAAGTCTGAGGCCTGTCATTTCGGAGGGTTCAAATTTCCACAGACAAATAGACCAAACAAATCCCCATAAAATCTAGACGAAATCTCCACTTTATACCGGCTATCGCGCTGTTAGTCGCGTTGTTAAGGTTATGATATAGTAGGCGCTGACGGCTGCGTTGACTGTCACATAATAATACAGCCCAAACAGACGACGGCAGCCTCAAGCAGAACGCATACTCTTCAGCAGCCTCGAGTAGAACGCGTCCTCTCACAGTAGCCCACGCAGCCGACGAAGGCAGCTCCAAGCCCACGAAGGCAGCCTAAAGTAGAACATTTACTATAACTAGGGAAGATATCACGTGATAATTTAATAGTCGTAAAAAGCCGCGCCCTAGGACAGCTCTTCGCTTCGCTTTGCCTTAGTCGGCCTGCTGTCGACTTCACTTGTATGTGCTCAATCCATTGGCGCTCTAAGCCCTCCACACCATGTACCGACCATCGAGGCACATACATATAACAGTGTAGTTTCCCGACGTGTCAAGCCTCCATCCTCATTTTACAATCACCAGTGAACCCGACAGCGTAAACGGGCCATCTTGGGTGTAGAAAAGCGAAGAAATTCCCTCTGTTTGTGATGACGAGTGCGGGAACGGCTTTGAAGAGACGGCTGTGAGAGACGGTCATTTATCAAGCAATCGTATAAATTAATTAAGTTCATGTGCGTTTTAAGCTCTAACAAATAGAGAGAAGGCAGGTATGGATTCCGATATCCCTTCAAGTTTTTCGGCAAAGAGACACATAAGCCACATGAACCCTAATGATACGCAATCTTTTCTCGCCTATTCTAAACTTTGTTCCTCGGGAAGAAAAATAAAATAAAAAAGAGGCTGCCCTCTCACCTTTTCTGTAGCTAACTCCTCCTTCCTGTTTCACTTCACTCCGCATCATCAACACAAACCTATAGCGAAGCCATCTACCCACCTACATCGGCACCATAAACACGAACGATACATCATCTTCTGCTTTCCCTCAACATGTCTAATTTCGATGCTCCGTATCGTGCCCGTCAACGCGCAAACGCCCTCAGAGGCGGAAACGAGAAGGAGCCACCTCTCCAGCCGCACGAAATTGCCCATCGAGAACGAACAAACAAAGAGGGAGGCCACCGACACAGCCTCTACTGGACACAAGTCAAGCGACTTGGGATGGCGTGCTTTGACCTGGGCGACGATCCCGGTCCGATAGGTCGTACTGAGGCTGGGTCCTTTTGGAATCACACGGTACCGATCTATTATCTGGCCAGCCAGGCCGATAGAGCCAGCAGGAACATGAGATCACTATTTCTTTTGGCTTTGCTGAACTACATATACAAAAAGTGGCACCGCCTCTACCGCAACGAGATAGATCACGGGGAATTCCTCGCTAAGATGACCATGGTTCACTGCCGCGGGCGGGAAGAGCGCCAAGAATACAAATCGGTAGTAGAGCCTATAGCGAACCTGCACAGTTCTATATGCATGGAGCTCGAACATACTCAGAGCGCTACACGGCTTATTAACGATTGCCCTTGTTCTGGCGGCACCTGCACCAACGGTTGTAGGTATTTTGAGAGGGCATATTGTATGCGCCCAAATTGGGTCGTAGAACCTTACGATAGGAGGTATCCACACCGGCTTATCCTGCCAATATTCAAGGCCGTGGCTCTAGTAATTGGCGGGGAAGAAGAGTACCTGTCCTGTCACCAAATTCGCCGAATTCACCGGTTGCCCGTCACCATCATTCTTACTGGGCATACGCGTGGACTCAGCGGACCGATTTCGCTCACCCACTTCTCAGATCACCAAGTTGTAGAGGGCAAGGAAGTTGCACATACCACATTGGAACAAGCTATAGAGTTTGTGATGGAGCTACAAGAACGAGAAGAACAAGCCCGAGGTGTACTGCCTGATCCTGTCAAGACATCAGAGCACATCAACGGTCCGAGCTCATCATGGGTAGACTTGAATGAGTTCCCTACGTGGACAGGAGCCGGAAAGCAGGCAGATGCCGATTACAGAGAAGAGGCGTATCAGTGGCTCCTGTACCACGACGCTCGTGGATGTGACTGTAACCTGAGAAAGCCCTAGAAGGACATCAAGTCTGGCCGCACGCAGAAGGAAATGGATGATGTTAAAGGGCGCAATCGCAGTTGTTAGATTTTATTTTTACTTGCTCAGTAATTAATAAGGAGTATTAAATGTATGAAAAGGCCTTATGAATAACGTGGTGTAAGCCCTGTCACTAGTTACAACAGCCTGCGTATTGACCTGCCCCTCTTTGAATACCTCTCAGTCAACACAAATAGGTTATAAGTCCGCTTCAACAACTTTCCCGTCTCATGGTCATACAAGGGCGCGGTCCCGTTGATTGGTGCAGTGCTAGCTTCGACGATTATACCAGCCCGCAGTGTTCTGTGAATTACTACCATGACTTGAGACTCATCATGGAACTGATATGAAAGGGGTTGAATATGGACTTATTGAGTATTCATTTCCTCAGCCTGATTTTAGCCTTGAATTTTCGATAAGCCATTTCGAGCCGCCAGTCCAACCATTCATCCGACTAGCCCCGGCTAGCATCTCTAATCCCGACTACCATGACCGTCTTCTACGGATATTTCCTTCTATCCGCAACGACTCCGACTCGCTGCTTTCAATAGCAAATACAGACTGCATCTTCCTGGTTGTGAAAGTTGGATTCCTTTTCTTACTCCAACGTATTACTTAGCTGGCAAAGTTCGACTTCTTAGTCTCATTGATTAATTTATATTTTTTCTGGCCTGCCCCCCTTTACCCCTCCTTACTATCGTTATCCTATCTGCAATGAGTTAGTAACCGTATGCATAATATTACATTATAGTATAAAATCTGCAGTTAGTAGAATATGCCGAATATTAGATATATACTTACATTTACTCTGCCGTATTCTCAGCCTCCTTCTCGGCGTTTTCTACCACCTGGGCGAGCTCCTTCTTGATTAGGTCCTGTTTAAATTGTCAGGATTTGGGAGCAAGTAGTCAGCTAGAATGTCTTACCGCCACCAAATCCTTCTCCGTCTAGCAGTGTAGAATCTTAGCGGAGGTAAATACGGAAAGCTTAGAATTGCCATACCTTCTCATCAACCATTTTCTAGGAAGATCCGTTAGCATATATCATGATGAAAAAAATCAAACTCTTACAGCGGCTTCTTTCATCATGGTCTTGAAGCAACGTTACAGGATTAGTGTCGAGCGCTTATTGATAGGACTAAAGCACATACCGCCGCTTCGGTAGCGAGTCTCTATAATCGTCGTGAGAAAAATGAGTTAAAAAAAGAACAAGGAAAAAAAACCGTCACTTACTTTGACCTCGCCGAACAGCTCCTATACAAAGATCATTAGCAATCAGTCCAAGACTAATAGCTACTATACTATATATATACTAACCTGGGCTTTCTTCTCGTGGTACTGAGCGTGCGCATGCAAAAGTTAGTTTATATCGCAGAGGAACTATCGAGAGGGAATAAGAAGGCTTGGCTTACTTTGGCCTGGGTCTGCTTTTTCTAGAAGATATTAATGTACTGCTAAATAGATTCAAAGCTCTGTACTTACCACGGCAGACTCTTCGAGACGCTGAATTTCTTAGCATTAATACCGCGAAACGGATTTAGGGACATACCGCAGCCTTCCAGGTGTACCACTGATTTTTTGTTAATAGGTTAATGCTAAGAAGTATGTTCAGCCGATTGATTCTTACCGCCTTGGTATGCTTGGTCTGGTAGAGAAAGTTGGTTAATATAGCTATGTAGATTAAGAACACAGCCTGATACTTACTGGCTCTGGCTCGGGGGCCGGGATGGCGGCGGCCGGGGGGGGAGGTAGGGATGGAAGGGCATGGCCCTGATTTATTATAGACAAAATTAGTAAAGAAATGTTTGCCTAGTAAGCCATGCACGAACCGAGGAAGATTGTTGCTAAGCCTCAGTATTAGTTTCCTAAAGCTAAAGAATTTATGCAGATGTGTTTTTCAAGTGACTCACGGCTCTTTTAGCTATAGGGGCCTGTTTTGTAAACCAATCAGCCTAGTGGACAATGATAGAAGGGAATGAACCCTTGATCTTACGATTTGATCGTCGGCCTGCGATGAATCCTAACGTCAGTATAGCCTCATGAACGAAAACAAGTAAGTGCTTACCGCTCGCTTCTGGGTCAGGGAAAACCGAAATTAACTATATCAGTTTGCTGAGTACTATCTTCATGGGTTCATATAGCATACACGGCAGTCTGCGGCCTTGTGGCCGCGACGCTTACAGTTCCAGCACTGACGACTTGTGAGATACACGTCCCGTGATATAACGAAGATAGCCAATTGCTACATACAGAGATCTTGACCATCTGTCTATTGGTTAGATTCGATTTGTGTTCAATCAAACGCCTAAAGGCGAACCAATGTACATACCTTGATTGTGCTAGTAAAAAAAATCTACCAAAGGTCAACTTTTCGAAATTGATATATAGACTTAACAGTATGCTACTCACAACTGCGCCTAAGGAGCATAAGCAATTTGCCGACAGTCATTGCCTCTATACCGCTGCTAGAAATGAGTACTTACTGCTTGATCTCCTATTCGAAGCCGAAAATGTCGTGGTTAGCCGTGATTTCTGCGGAAAACTTCAAATTGTTGTTGGCTTCGATTGTTAGACTCACTGAACACTGGACTTTTGCTATCAAACTCAGTAAGTCAGTGCCAGGCTTGTCTCCAACAGCGTATCCAGGTTTACTTACGATGCTTGGTATGTTCAAGGAAAAGGAAAAGAATTGAGAAAAACACGACGGGCGAGCTCGCCTTGCGTAAACTGCCTACGGGCCGACAGATCTGCTCCTTCTATTTCGAGATTAAGATCGCACTCGCTATCAGGGTTCACGAGGTAAGTAGGGCTAACGTTTCATGTAAAAGTTTAAATTGTATCGGTCTTTCCCTCTACGCAAACAATGCTTTCATATGGAAAGACAGTGGCTAGAAGGACCGACCTGGCCAAGAAACCGTCAGAAGCGTAAGACATCAAGGGCTTTGCTGCCCATGCAATGCAAATTACTGCCCATCTAACGGCAGGGGACCCTGGCTAGCGTTAGGGAGAGTCACTAATATTAAAAAACGTAGGCATATTCCCCAATTGCAAGATGCGTTTTGTTTAATTCTGCTTTCGTCGGCTGCGCTGCCTTCTATAAGAGGACGCGTTCTGCCTGAGGCTGCCTTCCTTAGCTACGTAAATTGCTGTGATAGAATGTGTTCTGCTCGTGGCTGCCTTCGTCGGCTACGGGGGTCTTTGGAAGAGGGCGCGTTCTGCTCGAAGCTGCCTTTATCGGCTATAGCAGGAGGTTGTCGTAGGCATATGATAACGGTTAGGGAATGTGCCTACATTTTTGATGGTGACTTTCCCCGACGCTAGATAGGGCGGGCCCCTGCCGTTGGATTGGCAGTCATTTGCGTTGGACGGGCAGCAAAACCTGACATAAGCACCAGCCTTTCTCTCATTTATCCGAGGCTTCAGCCTCAAAGTATATGCTGGATTCTCGTATGCCCCAAAGGACTTGAAAATGTAATAGTCCGTTGCTAATAGCGTTCGTAGTAAGCAAAGGGCTCGTAAAGCGTTAGCTGCCGTACTGCTAAGGCTGGTGTTATCTTGACCAGTAGTATTTATTAATAAAATCCTAGGTAGAATCAGTTTATCAAGTTAGACGATCATCGTGGGTAAAAGGTAAAGTTTCAATTAGCTCGAATAGGAGGCGTCGAGAGTTCCTGCCTTTTTTTATAAACTCTAATGACTTGCCAGGTGGCTGGCAGTGGTTAGCGAGAAGTAAGTCAGTGAAACACCGGAACAGTTGTTTTTTTTTTCTTTTCTGGCCATCATCCAAGTTCAATATTCTGGCCATCATCCAAGTTCGATAAATCGCGTACCAGCATATCAGCAGAGAAGATACAACCGACTTTTTATATCGAAAGCATGGCGAACCAGCAGAACCAACAGAACCAGCAGAAGCCGAAGAAGCCGGCGAGGGTTTTCACGGAGAACTCTGTGCGGGGGTTCGTCGCGAAGGGCCGCTCCTTGCATAACGATATCTTCGAGGCTATACGAAGACAGCATGGGCGGCAACAGAGGTTGCCCAGCTTATACCGTGGCTACTGGATTAAAATAAATCCCGAGCAAGGAGATCATCATATCAGGGTTACAGATGAAAAGACAGGAGCGTATTCGGCTACCATCAGCAAGTTTTGCAAAGATAATACGCCCCGCAGTGATTACACAGAGTTACTTGTCAATTGCAGGCAAAGCGATGGTCAATTCCACCAGTTGGAGCCTGCGTATACCAATGCTATACACCACAGCGGTAAAGCATTAATTTGCCTTAGCAATTGGAAAACGCGTGATCCCTTGGCCGAGGCCGAGAGCCTCGAGCAGATGCATTGGTCGGATCTGATGGCAATGAGCATTCACGATGCGTTGCCATTGACCAATGGCAAGTCAAAAAACTTGGAGATCATTTGGCGTGTTCACGTCGTAAATGAGGATACAAAGGGAGCAATCGATTACATCTGCAAGAATGAGAAATATGGCGATTTGATCGATAAGCAAAACCAGTTCTTTGAACTTACGCCGGACTCTGACTACTCTGACTACTTTTTCCTACTCTTGGAAAGTCCCCATAGGTATGGGATTGCCAAGATGTTGGCAGCATATCCGCGTATGTTTGGCAGGAAGACCCTATCGAAGGTTCAGGTCTGGTACAATGACCAGCCTTATATACGCTGGTCTCTTGAGGCCGCGGATGTTGATGTTTCAGACTCGGCGCCTTCAATCTCAGAGAAGCCTGCGCCATCACGCAAAGAAAGGCGTCTTTTGAAGAAGTCTTCCCAAGGCTTGTAGAGCTTTAGGTGAAGTGGTTCCCTGCATCAAGAGAGACAACTCCTGGTATGTGTTACCTGTAGTGAGTATGGACTCGATTCTTTATTGTGGTATGTGTTACCTGGGTCAACTCCGTTAGGATGTTGAGCATTAAGTTGGTATGTGTTACCAGTTGGTATGTGTTACCTGGATCAACTCCGTTAGGATGTTGAGAGTTAAGTCGGCCTGCGGTATGTGTTACCTCAATGGAAAGCCTCTTGATTTTGCGTGTGTCAAGAAGGGCTCAGGCCTTCATCCAGGACGATTGGCTGGCACCTTCTCGTGGGTGTTCTGGGTCAGTAGCTGTTCATCAGTGAAGCGAAGACCAGCCATTGGAATTTTACACCATGTTGAACAGAGTGTTCTACAATGGATTCTCCAACGACTTCCCAGAATCTCACAAAGGTTGTCATTATCTTCACCGGCCTTCTTTTTCTCTTCTTTTTTCTTTCCACACTGTCCAGGTATGTTTCTAACCTACCTAATGCGCGCTGACATGACTTTATAATATACACAACGACGAGAGGGCTTGTAAAGAAGTAGAGAGATTTGAAGCTCGCAACAATCTGAGGGAGACTGCGAAGATTTGGAGGTCACTAAGGAGTGACAAATGAGCCAGTGCATCGCGCCGCCACGGACAACTTGGAACAGACGTAGGGAGTGTCGATCATCGATCGTGGAAGCTCGTGATCATCGCCAATGACGCTTCAGACCTTCAATTCACTCACGGCGCTGCTTCGGGAGACCCTTGGCCAAGCAGCGTTATCCTGTTGGCTCAATCGCATGATCTAACACATTCGATATAGGTAGATTGACCGCTTTATCTGAAATACACAATTTCATGCTAATTATTTCTTCCTCCCCAGGGCACAGCACATACCATCAGGCTTTTGCACTTCCATCTCCCTTAGCGCGAGTCATTTCCAGCTTTCCTCTTCCAGAGATAAGCGCATATTCCACTGCCCGTCACTAAACCCTGCCGTTCTCGAGGAAAATGCCTCTCTTAACCTTTTACTCGACGGACCTGTTTTCGGTAGGGACGCAAACGATGCTACCGTCCGCCATGGGCCCCTGGATTTGACTCGGCGGGCAGGCAGATCTCTTGTTCTCGGTGGGAACGCATACGATGCTGCCATCTGTCATGGGCACTTGGATCTAGACTAGAGGGCAGGCGGCTCTCTTAACCTCTCCGTCGATAGATCTGTTCTCCGTAGGGACACACACGATACTACCGTCGGCCATTAGCATTTAGATCTAGCCTGGGGGATAGGCGGATGTCTTAATCTCTGCTTCCGGATGGGCGGCGACAAGGCCGATGAAGGAGATAGCAGCGGCGGCTTAGAAGCGCATGATATAGATAAAGGTCGTTGTTTTTTATTATTTTACTTTATAGGGGTATATGTTATGAGAGGAAGAGGAGTAGAGGATTCAATTGGTGTATTGTTTCAATACTTTTCATTTTTTCGACTTAGCTTATACTATATTTATATTCATTTCCTCCTCTCAGCTCCCAACGTATTCGTCATGAAAGGATGTAGGCCTCCCTGCGTTTCCGCCTCTGATCGACACGCTTGAAACGACGGGGCGATTCTTACCCAGTATGCATAATTTAAACTGCCTAGTCCGGGCGGGTGATAGACCCTTTGGGCAGCAGCAATGCTGTTAGAGAAGGTCATTAGATTCGTCTGCTTGGTTAGGCGCGTCAGAGGGAGCTTCGTCGAAAAGGCACGTAAAAATAGGATTTATCTAGGAGCTCTCTCTAAAATTAGGAGCCGAGTGGATGGCTTACACTTTTTTTCATACTATATCATAAAATATATGGAGTAAAACATATTTAATAATTTATTTCAATTTACATTTAATCTATTTTTAATACCTTATTAAGGTTTAATCATACCTACGAGACCTGACGACGGCTCCATTGATGAGTGAGAACCTTTTCATCGGGATTGCGCTTAACCTCCTCGTACAGCTTCTCAGTCATGTGCTTGTAGATCCAGACACCCGCCCCGTTGTAGTTGATGGAGTGGTCCGAGTCGGTAAAGGCAGTCATGTCAATCTTGGTCGAGGGGACGCCGTCGCCGACGAGGAGGTTCCAGAAGACGGCGGCGTTGGCGTAGTGGACGTTGTCGTCGCCCGTGCCGTGCATCAGGGCCGCGGCGCCGGCGAGGTTCTTGAAGCCGGTGGTGTTGTGGACGGCCGTCTCGAGGTAGCCGGCCTCGTTATTGTCGAGGAGCTTCATGTACCTTTCCGTATACATGGAGTCGTAGAAGCGCCAGTCCGTAACGGGGGCGACTATCAGCCCGTGGGTGAAGACGCCGGCGTCGAGCTCGATGGTCTTGGAGGTGAGGTAACCGCCGTACGACCAGCCGAACATGCCGACCTTGTTCTCGTCGATGAAGTCGAACCTCCTAATCAACTCCTCGGCGGCCCAGGTCTGGTCGATGGGCTCGAGCTTGCCGAGCTGCTCGGTGACGAGGGAGCGGAACTCGCGGCCCTTGAGCGCGGTGCCGCGGTTGTCGACGGTGTAGGTGATGTAGTTGAGCTCGACCTCGGAGCCGATGTAGGCCTCCCAGCCGTAGCTCTGGAAGCGCTTGGTTACGGTCTGGGAGTTAGGCCCGCCGTAAGGGGTAAAGAGGATGGGGTGCTTCTTAGACGGGTCAAAGTCCGGGGGCAGGATCTGCATCACGTTGAGGGAGTAGCCGTCCGGGTGCTCTAGCTCAAAATAGGTAATATTGGGGAGGGTGTACTCTTCGATTTTCTCGTAGAAAGCCGCGTTATCCTCGAGGACGCGGATAGGCTTGGTACTGTTGATGGCGTAGACCTCCTGGTAGGGGACGTCGGGCCCCTGGTAGCTTAGGATGTAGTACCCGCCCTCGGAGGACCAGGAGGAGCTCCAGTACCCGGGCGTCTCGTCGTCGACGAGCGGGGTCGACTTTTGGTCGGCAAAGGAAACCTTGTAAATGTGGCTCTCGGTGCTGTGACGCTTGGTGGCGCTGTAGTATAACATACCGCGCTTGGCGTCGACGTGGAGGATGGAGCGAACCTCCCACTCGCCAGATGTGAGCTGGATGGGCTTGCCGCCGGCGTTGACGGGGTAAAGGTAAATGTGCATCCATCCAGACTCATCCGAGAGATCTACGTAGTAAGTCTGGTTGTTGCCCCCTGACTTGAGAGGGCCAATGTACTGGATGGCTAGGACATTTTCCAGCCAACCATCGCTGCCGTCGCGCTCACGAACCTTGCGCGACTCGAGGGTGACGGGGTCGACAATGACGTGCACGTCGTGGTCCTGCACGCGGTTGTAGGCGCGGTAGATGAAGGACTCGTGAGCGTCGGTGACCCAGGCGAGCTCGCCAATGATTAAATCCTCTGGCTCAAAGGCGTCGACGGGGACCTCGTCAACTTGGCCCGTGGCGACTTCGACGACGTAGAGGTGGACGGTGGGGTTGGTGCTGCCGACCTTGGGGTAGCGCAGCTCGAGCTCGTCGGGGTAAGGGGGAGCAATCTCCTGGTTGTCCATGTAGTAAGGGATACGGTACGTCTCGACGCCCGTCTCGTTGAAGCTGAGAAAGGCGACGTACTTTGCGTCTGGCGAGAACCAGAGCGAGCCGCGGTCTCCAAAGATTTCCTCCTCGTAGACCCAGTCAAACACGCCGTTGAACATGTCCGGCCCGCCGTCGCTCGTTATCTGCGTAATATTCCCAGTAGAATGATCGCGGATGTAGAGGTCGTTGCCGCGCACAAAGGCGATGGCGTCTCCTTTGGGAGCAAGCTTGGCGTACTGAATGTCCCCCTCCTGGTCGTCCACCAGGGGGGTGAGCTCACCAGACTCAATGTCTAGAATCCGGTAGTCGGCAAAGTACGAGTAGCGGTACTGCTTGGTGTAGTTTGTGGCAATCAGCATGCGGGACGAGTCGCTGCTGATCTCATACTCGTGCATGTCCTCGGGGAGAGCGTCGGCGGTCACAAAGGTGTCCTCGTCTCCCGACACAATGTCCACCAGCACCAGGTCGCCGGCGTCGTTGGTCGTGATGTACTGGCCATCATCGCCGGCTGCAGACCACGTCAGCGACACGGAGCGAGGGCTCAGCGTCGCGCCGGGGACCGTCTCGTTGAAGGTGAGGCGACGGTCACCGCCACCGACGGGCTGGTGAGGCACGCGCGGGGGGTCAATGGCCTGCGAGAGGTCGACGACGATAGCAGCCAGCAGGGCAGCAGCAACAGCGGGGCGACTCGTAAGCGGTGCCATGGTGGTGCTTTTTCCAAGGACGGGGGAGAACCGTTGGAGAGAGAGAAGAAGAAGGGGAGGAGAAGGGGAGGGAGAAAAGGCAACGAAAAGGACTCTTCTCTGACCTTTTGTAGGCATCACCTGTTCCTCTCGTCCTACCTACAGAAAAAAACATACATCTTTTGGCTGCATGCGGTGCCATCCGTCCTTATCCCTTCACCTGGCAATTGACCAATTGGGCGTGTTGGCTTCCCACCTACCGCCCGAGGTTTAAAGGGCGTTTCCAACCAGGTGGTTAAAAATGTAATCGGCACAAGCCGCACAAACACCTTCTTCTTCTGGAAGGCAAAGGTTCCTCCAAGCTTTGCTCTCAGTGGCTGGCCCTCAGTTAGCGTACAAGTCCGGGGGGGGACGAGGCCAAGCCCGCTCGGCTCAGAGCGGGGGAGTGGGGGACTTTGCGATAAGGTGCGAGCAAAGCACGCGACGTGACCGATGATGATGTGATGGGGAATCGATGGAGTGATGGTGTCTGTGAATCGATGGGGTACAGGATGGCTATTAGATGGGTGGTGGTACATGAAAGGGGTTGTTGCCGTTCACCTTGTTTGCATACAAGACGTTGGAATGGATCACAATGATAAGAACCGACTGACTCAAACAAAGTTACCGCTAACGATATAACGATACAATAGAGACTTTTTCGGGTCCTATCCATCTCCGCACAACGGCTTTCGTTCCTGGGGGGCTTGGGAAAGTTTGGAGAAAAGAATGCGACAAAGCCACGAGGGAGGGAAATAAATACCTCACACCATTATGGGCTATACTTAGTAGGATAATGGCCAGGTATTTTGTCTACAACCTTATTTACTGTCTGCGTGCATTAACTTTATTGACCTGCCGCCCGCCGCTGCATCGCTTGTTTAAGCTCAAAGGCCAACAACAAAACGCTCCTTCGATAAATCTCCACCAAAGGGCGACCACGGAATGATCGCCAAGGGCTGGATGACTTCGTCAAGCGACTTGCAGTGTTTTTTTTCGGGTTCATACCGGCATTTATAGAAGTCGGAATCTGATGATATTGTGCCATCGAGGAGTCGTCGAAGCTCGACATCTACGAAGCGTGGGCGCAAAGCGGAAAGACATGATGACTCTGCTCCTCTCGATGCTTCAAAGCTGAATGTAGAGGACTTAATCCCACTAGTCCCTACCTCACGTAAGTTCTAAGTCTAATATTTCTGTATGCCGATTCCTAACATTTAATAGGATTCTATTCTAACCCCTCATCCCCTCGGCAGCTAGACTCCCGCCCTTATAGTTAACGTAGTTATAATAGCTCTATCCGGACAGACCCTGCCTAATAACCCCTACAGACTTCTACGAGCTCATCGGGTCGTCTACGAACCCGTTCTATCGGCGGTACTTCCACACGCGGGAAGCCTCAACTTGATAATATCAGCGAGCATATTCCTTATAGGAGATCCTCTCTAGTATTGAGTTGGATAGGAAAAAACACACCCCCTGACACTAGGTCAACGGGCGACCGGGCAACGGATCAGATGGGTGTTGTGCCGGACGAAGGTCCGGCACAACAAGGAGTGGCCGTAGAAGATATCTTAGCAACCATAAGTCCGTTTGGGATGATTTTTGGGCTATTAGATAGAGCTTCAACTGATCAGATGCTTACAATAAATAACAGCGTTCCAAAGGAACGACTGCCGCGGCAAAAGCCGACTTCGTGTACGCAACGCGTATCAAAACAATAGGTCAAAAATTCAGGTCAGAAAAGGCATGATTTTTCAATTTTAGAAGGGGATGTGGCTACGGCTTTTATATCAAGCAACTGATCAGCTGGTCAGGTTGCCTTGGGGTAGTCCACCTCTCCACAACACACCTCCCCGCGTCATGACGACCGTCCTCGCGTCGGAAAATGACGCACACAAACTCCCATCAATCTCCCTTTTTCCGGCGAGACATCCTAGCTATCCTTTTGATCAAATGCCCGACTGTTGTCTCTCCCTCCTGGCAGCTCGCTCCGCCCTACTTGGTCCTTGTTGACGAGCCGGGTTCAACTGCCCGTTCGCGGCTTCAGAAACACGCACCCAATCTACCGAAGTCATGAAGCCATGCAAGGGCGTGCTCACATACGTGCCGCGAGCCTGTCGCCCTGTTGGGGGAATGTATACTGACTCCCTCGTCACTCCTCCTTCCAACGATCCAAGTGATCGTGGAATCATTGTCATCACCACCACACCGTTCCCAGGGTCTTCTTCTGCGTACTTATCCTCAATGTACGCTGCCTGCTGCTCTGGGCTAATCGTGATGCGATATGAGCCCGGGTAGGGGCCATCCCCAATGACGGTGTGGTACTTCCCACTCCCTGGGGACTCCTCGTGACTTGATTGAGAGCTTTCGTGACTGGCATTGCTTGCCAGCGACTGATCAACTGCCATCGGGGATCCAGGAGCCAAGCTGAGGCGCATTGAAGGTGGTCTGCTTCTGTTTCCTACGGACAGCCGAGCAGGCGATGGGCTGACCAGACTCTGTGATGACCTTCGTGACGGCATGGGATCGGGCCGTTCAGGGGTGTTGGTGAGAGTTGATAGGACACTAGAGACAACTGAGGCGGCAGAGCTCAACATAGCTCCCCAAGATGACCCCTCATCTCCTCCATCCAACACCATGTCCTCAGAGTCTTCTTCCACTGACTCAAAAACTCCCTGGTTACGGGGTTTCTGCGGCGTAACCAACGCAAGCGTGTCCATAGACTCATGCAGCTGCTCATCCAGTTCATCCTGCGTATCAAATGCCCCCGGCATCATCGGGGTCTTCGAGCGTTTGACAGTCTGCTCGCTATAGGTTGATGAAAGTGACAGGCTACGCTTTGAAGGTGACTGATCAGGTGCTTATCGACGTTCAACGCGCCACCGGTCGTCTGGTGTAGGCGTACTTGGAGAATCCAACCTAGATATCACACCTGCCCAGGGTTCTTGCGCAATGCCTTCCTCATCCCTCCTTGATACGAGTTCAGCAGGTAGCATTGGTGGTACAGGTGCATAACCACGAAGCATGGATTGAAATATCGTCATTCGGCTCGCAGACGAGTCCCCATCAGGCATCAGAGCTTGGGATGTCTTCATCTCGCTTTCGGGTCGAACAACCGCAGCGTCTTGTAGCGAAATCTCTTGTGGCCATGTCCTCATAGACTGTAGCTTCTCCTGATCAGATGCCGACCACCTATCCCGTCCAGTCCAGCAGATACCTCCTCCTACAGCTGTAGTCGCAGTAACTGGTCCCGCTTGAATCAAGTCAGCGGCATTGCTTGTCAAGAGTCGTTCCTCCTTCGCCGGAGGTGTTCCGCCAGTCCGTGAGCTCCGTCAATGAGCAAGAACACGAGCATGCAACGGAATTCTTCCCAAGTGTGTCGAGGCGATGGCTTTTAGGGCACTCATGACATCTTTCACACCATCTCGATTCCTGTAGTGACACCAGTCCTGATAACGCAGCTCGAAATCGCGTGGCAACATCTTCACCTCCCCAGGTCCCGAGATGCTGACCACCGTGATCTGAGTAATTCGAGGTTCAACCAATCGATCATACGGTATCCCAACTCGTCCTCGCAGTTGCAGGAAGAGTATGTATAGCGACAAGTAGCCGCATTCCCAGTTACTTGCCTGGGCCGTGATGGGAGGGGGGCGACAACTTGAAACTCATATGGCATGTTCAGTTGCCCCCAGAAGTTACTCTAGAAGACCATCGCCCGTTGTACATTATCCTGCTTGGTTGACTTATACGTATCGAAGACAACGGCGATTCCGGTCATACGATCAAAGATTGTACTGACAAAATGCATACCGACGTGTAGGAGGCCGGCAACATATCGCTTGTCGCGGATCGCTGCCCAGACCTTTGGGACTTGCTGTTCTTCAACTTCTGCATGTTGGAGACCTCCAGCCCAGTTCAAGGCCGTTGTTGTTCTGAACCCTTCTTCGGTTTGGTCCTCCCAGTCGAGACTAATGTCGGGTGCCGCGGGCAGGATAGCCACCACATCTTCTAGACCGTACTGCAGAAGATAGATGGACGATATCCTCCATATCACCCTCCATCTCAAGGAGCTTCCTCTCAGCTTCCTGTTTTACTGCCTTAACCTCCTCCAATTCTTTCTCAAGAACGTCTACCCTCTTAATCAGGCGTCCGATTTTCGTTCGTTCTCCGCTTAGATCCGTCTGCACCCCGGTCAGAAAATCCATAGCTGTGGTCAATTCACCATCAGATAGTGTCCTCGAGCTTCCGTGTCTAAGCAGGCAGATGGCAGCGGATATGCGAGTAAGGCACGATCTCAGTGATCCTCCAACATCACCTCGTGATGGGCCTGTTCTCCTTTCAACCTCAGTCTGACTGTCCTGAGCACGCTCAGGCACGACTCCTTCATCACCGGGGTCAGCGACGCCTTCATCCCCATCAGATGCCTGTCATTCGCGTCTCCTCTTCCTTTCCTTAGCCTCAGTGAGAGGCTGAATGATGTTGCGCACCTGACGATTATCCATTACGGGGGTCAGTCTCTCAGGGTAAGAATCAAGTGATGGTTCATCCCACTCCCAGATGAGGCTCAGCTTCCTTGGGATGGTTGACTTTGATACCTTTAGCTTTGGGCATTGGATTAGGATGACGTAGGCGTATGCAAAATTCTCGTGAAGTACCCTCGCCAGTTTATGCATTGCAATACTGCCTTGGGCACATTTAGGGACAGGGCCTATCTTCCGCGAGGCCTCGACGAACTTTCTCCTCGAGTCGTCAACCCACGCCTCATGGAGATTTTCACAACCTTGTACATCTTCGCCATCCACAGCCGAGTTTGACGGTCTTCAGCTTTGGTTGGTGGATTGTACTCGAGCATCTCAGGAGGGATAGGGAGTGGCGTGCCCTTTGCATCAAACGGGCAAGGCTCGTATTATCGCAGCCGCGGTCGGCAGGTTGATATAGAACGCGTTCTCTCGTAAGGGGCCGCAGTTGACGCAGCAGCCGTGGCCTCAAGCACCGCGTAGCAATCGTGCCTCAAGCGACGCAGCAGCCATAGCTTCGAGCAATATTAATACGTAGCAGCCGTTGCGGCAACGAAAGATAGAAGGGATTAGGGTCCTTCTGAATTAGGACTAACGCTTGTCCGGATTATGGCCACCGTCTACGGAGTATCCGTACTAGTGATCATTCAAGACACTTTCCAGTTTTTTCGACGCATTTACGTTCATCTCAACATTTAGCGGCAAAAAACTCTGATTACATAATGTTAGGGCAGAACCTTGTCCGACCTCGCTTCTTTCTACATGTCGAAGCTGATTACATAACCCTTCTGCGGCACCACACCCCAAAAACAGCCTAGCGTCGGTTCACCCACAAGTCTGGCTATTTAAAGCCCCTCCAGCGCGTAAATCTTTTTTCTCTTTTCTTTTCCTTTCTTCTGCATCAAAAAGCCAACTGAGCTGCCACGACCTTCACCTATCCCCCGCCCTTTCGATCCTCGGATTGATGATGGGCGGCTTTGGGAACCACGGTGTCGAGTTGCCTTTCCCCTCAGTGGGAAACGCTCAGAAGAGGAACGCCCTGGATATAGGAAATTTCCCGCCAGACTACCTGTGGGCGGGATAATGCCATGAAGGGGTTACATTTTTCGATGCAGAGGACTTTTTTTCACCGTAGAGTTGCTGTCAAGATGCATGCATCTTAATATGTCCGGCACATACCCATATGCTGTCGCTGTGACATGATAAATCACACTGCGAAGTGACTACCGTAATTCGAGCTTGTCCAAAACAGCAAAAAAATCTGTTCTTGGTTCGCTAGCTATCGAGGGTCACACCGTCTGCCCGTCTGAGCCGGGTTTGTGCAGTGTCAAATCGAATATCAAGCCGACGGAGGTCCTCCCACTTGATGAGGCGCATGCTGCACAAACATGGGCCATATCACGTCAAATTCACCCCAAGGTTGAACGGGTAGTGATTCTGTCGTAGAGGCATTCAATTCCCAAACCTAATGCCCCGCAATATTGCATAATTTCTCTTGTTATAGTATAAAGTCCTGCAGATGATGTATGATCTCGTAGACTCGTACTAAAGCCGATCTCGCTGGATGCCCCTCTATTAAAAGTCGATTCCTTAGCAGGCCTAAAGTTTAAGCAGTCAACCTTGAAAGCGTTCAACATCCCCGGGCGCGCCGGCCCCCCGACAGTCCTTCCAACGATTCGAGAATAAGAGATATAGAAGTGATATAGAGGGGAAAAGGAAAAAAGAAAAGAAAAAAAGACATCCCATATAGTTCCCCAGGACGATAAAGAAATCACCCTCCTCTGGCGAACGAGCAAAATGGCGCCTATCCCCATCACCATCATAACCGGCTTCCTGGGCTCCGGCAAGACGACCCTAATCCTCAACCTGACCCCGCAGCTGCGCGCGCAAAACCCATACTACAAGCTGGCGCTGCTGAAGAACGAGTTCGGCGACCTGGCCGTGGACTCGCAGCTCGCGTCCTCGGGCAGCATATCCGGCGTGCGCGAGATGCTCAACGGCTGCATCTGCTGCAACCTTGTCGGCGACCTCAAACCAGCGCTGGCGGAGCTCGAGGAGACAGTGCGACCGGACCGCGTCGTCGTGGAGACGAGCGGGAGCGCCTTCCCGGCCACGCTGGCGCTTGAGGTCAACAGGCTGGCCCGGGAGACGGGCAAGTACGTCCTCGACGGCGTCGTCTCCGTGATCGATGTCGAGAACTGGAAGGGGTACGAGGACACGAGCTACACGGCAAAGGTGCAGGCCAGGTACACGGACCTGATTGTGTTCAACAAATGGGAGACTGCGGGGGAGGACAGGTATGACGAGTGCCTGGACCGGGTCGGTGACCTGGACGTGGATGTCGCAAAGGTGAAGAGCGATAAGGGCTGGGTGAGCTTGGATGTCGTGTTTGGAGTTGATGGTGGGCTGGCTAAGGAGCTGACGGACAAGGACGCCGACGGGGAGCGCGGGCATCATCACCATGACAATGGGGATCACAAGCACAGTCACCAAAGCGAGGTGGAGGTGTTGTCGATTGAACTCAAGGGCGACACCGAGAAATCAGCCGTATCAACAGAGAAGCTGCTCAACTTCCTCAGGCAAGCTCCGAAGGAGGAGCTCTACCGCATCAAAGCCGTCCTCACGCTATCCGCAACACCTTCGAATTCAGACCCGGATCTGCCCCCGCCGGGGCAACAGGCCCGCGGGAGATATATTCTCAACTGGGCCTTTGGTCGTTGGACGTTCACGCCTGTTGCCGAGGGCCAGAGCGAGCATGACTCGAGTTTAGATACGACGGCGCGGATGACAATCATAGCTGGGCGGCACGAGAGCAATAAGTGGAGGAAGAAGGTCGAGGCCGGCGGGCTGGTCGAGCTAGAAGGGTCCAACAAGGGTGAATTGGTCGTCAACAGGATACTATAGAGTTTACGAAATCGGTACAGCCCGTTGAACCTCTAAACAATCTAATTTATACTGAGGAATTCTATCACATTCTCTAACCGACGTGTCAACCTGCGAGATGAAGCCTTTAACCGTTCTTGGAGTCGGCTGCCAGCCTCACACTAACAAACGACCCAGCTTTCTACAAGATTCCAACGCCGACATTAGCATAAACCAAGTTGGACATGTGTAACCTGTGAGGTGGCATCTTAGGCCTTCCATCTTGCCTTTTTGCACGGCGCAATGAGCTACAAGCTCACTTACGTCGTGAGGGGTATAACGACGGAAGAAATGCAAGCAGTCCAAGGCACCAAACATTCAACGTTTGTACCGTGTAATGCACATCAAGCATTGGCCAGTCTTTTTTTTTTGGGTCCCCCTTGTGATAGCATCAATCGATTCGCTAATCCTTCGCCTCTATTTCCGGAGTGACGCAGACGCCATCACTTTCTGATAGTGACTTCTAGACCGATAGCGCTACAAGAGTCGTCAAGACGCCGCTTATATCACCTTCTTTCCTTCTTCTCTATTCCAGAAACCTTCCTTTCACTTTTCTTACTCTAGTTCCTTTTCTGTCTTCTTCTATAGTATTTTTTTTATTCGCATAAACCCAGCAGGCACTCTAGCATTTCCACCTTCGGCATCCAGCACTCACTCACCATGACTGCTACAAACGGCGCAAGCAGTGCCCCGCGCACCAAGATCTGTGTATACTGCGGCGCCGACGCTGGCCAGACCCCAGCACATATGGAAGCCGCCCGCCAGCTCGGGAGAGTAATGGCCTAGAACAACATTGACCTAGGTGAGTTCGCACCTCGAGATCGAGACAACAGTAGTATCTTGTTACTTCGATCCCAATTAAGCTCGAAGCCGCTTCAAGGGGGCTTTCTCTTCACCGCATTCTTTTCTCTTCTCCCCTCCTCTTTACATTCGGACGATACTAATTAACATCTTCGTCATTGTGCGTCGGTGTCGTTATCCGTGCTGCCTCTGTAATACCCTTTCCCATTCTGCTATAGATCCGCTGAACGATATAACCCAGTGAAGCTCGCTTGCTTGGACGACGTCGTGTGCGAAGCGTGGGGTATTTGAAGGGCATTGATTATGGACAAATCGAGGCTGACTCATATCAGATTTGTTTCCAAGATGGGCATCTTTGAGTTGGAAGGCGGCCAGCTGAAATGTATACGGATCGATCGAGGTAGGGCGAAGTGTGGGATGTCATGCAATGGATGATATCAGCCATGTCAATCAATTCTCCAAGTCATGGCTGAGTCGCTATTAGAACAGTACCTAGGAAACAATTGCCACCCCCCACCTAGAGCTGAAGGATCTTTTTGTCGTTATTCGGTAGAATGAGACGGATTGCTTAGTAAGACGCCGACTCTGGCATATGTTACAAGGTACAGAGTAAAAAAATCTATCTACACCTCCCTCGCGCCGAAGTAGTAGACTATACTTACTACCTGATTACCTACCTAAGAGAATTTCGATAGCCCCACGACCTTGTCGATGCTTATATTCTTAATACTTCCTCCTAATCTACTTTGAAAGCGGCGTCAAGGTGTCGACGGAAAGTCTAGTCCATCAACGAGGCTATGAAAAGGCACTTCCTCTTGTTGTGAAGTGCTGCCAGCTGTACGTCAGGTTTTCTTAAAGATTGCCAAGCCTCGACACACCTGCGTCATACCAGACCTGCCTAAAGGGCTGGCTACCGACCATGCCGCCGTCATCGTCGAACCAACTGTTGGCATACAGCCCGACGCGGAACTGGAAGCGCTCGTCGTCGTCGACGGTGGTGGCGATGTTGTAGCGCTCGAATACCTTTTCGCCGTCGAACCAGATCTTGTACATGCCCGTGTCCTGGCTAGTCATGGATAGAATATTCCGACCCAATATGCACCCAAATATGCGGCCAAATAAGGTCGGTGTATTTTGGTACCGAGTTGCCTGGCTCTGCCAGCCGACCTGCATGACGACGCGGCGCCAGACCCCGGCCCGCACGGTGGCGAGGTGGTCGAGCTGCTCGATGTCGCGGGAGCAGTCTGGCTAACGATAGGAACCGCTGACGATGCGAGAGGTCAGGGTTGCTGCCCTTGATCCACAACATGGAAGAGGGCATCCAGTCGTCGCCGCCGCCGCCGGCTCCCTCGCGGTTGGCGATAAACTGCGCGAGGTTGTAGCCCTGGCCGCCCTCGAATTCCCAATCCTCCGAGAGGCGGAAGGCGAAGCCGTAGAAGCGCGTGTCGCCGCGCGTGTACCCGTCGTTGCCATCGCACTCGGAGTGGTAGCGTCCCGAGTACGAGGCGTCGTACATCATTGGCGCGACGAGCTAATTGTTAGTAGATAACGTGTGTATTACCTGCCGAGGAAGGCAGCAGCATGTGCCAGCTCAGCAGCAGACGACGCAAATTTTGTCATGGAACTCGAACAATAAGGAACCGCTCACTCACCACATTATAACGTCAACAGTAAAGGAGTCTAGCACATAACATTATTCTCGGGCATATTCTTTTTCATTATTCTGCCTAAAATCTTCATTCTCATCTCGTCGTCTGTACATGCGTCTAAAGCTCATCTCTACAACGTGATGATGTTGAAAAGAAAAGAGGGAAAAGAAGGACCTATCGGCGAGTCACAGGGTAATAGTCGAAGCTTATAATCAACTTCCATGAACTTGATGATAGTATCTTACATGGACCCCCCTCTGCCCCCTCCCCCTCAAGTCTCACATTCTCTCCCAAAAAAGGAGGTAGAGATTATAAATGCCAGTTTGTCTTTGAGATTAGAAAAGAATAAAGGGCAAAAAAGTAGCATATGCGCAAGCTTGCTTGAAACTCCCAGGCATTGTAGCATCGTCATGCTTTTAAAAAGCTCCCCAGCGATTTCCCATGCTGTAAGCTTTAAATAATTATCAAGAGCGCCTGTAGCGGAGAAACCAGACTGCTTCCCCGGTGTCCCATATGTAAGTTGTGAACAAAGGAAATGTGGTGAACGACCCGTAAACTATCTTGTCACGGCGAGGTCTGTCGGTTTTTCAAACGCAGACCTGCCGCTGGCCACAAAATTTCTATCGCGACCAACAACTAAATTAGTTGAGGATGCCGTGCCACATTCCGGGCCTGGACATTCCAATAGCCTCGCATCCGCTGACAGCTTCCGAGGCGCAGCAGAGACGCTTCCTTGCAGAAAAGCTCATCTCGCTGGGAAGGGGCACCGTCCGGGAGCTAACGAGCGTATCAGACCAGATGGAAGTGTTTCCACTGTTGAGGATATTGCGGACGTTGTCATGCAAGGGACCGTCCATTGACATCATCTCGCTGCTGCGCTTGTGGCCAATCTTGGCCAGGTGCGAAACGTTGAGAGAAGGGTTCTGGCTGTGAAGATCTTGAAGAGCCCTGGCGGCATTGGACGCAGGGTCGCGTACCATGTCTTCCAATTGACGTTGTCTGTGAGCCTGAGCCGCTTCAAATCCGAGCCTACCATCCGGGCCGGAGTAAGACTCAGGGGAGGAGCTGAAGCGGTACTCGTCGTAGTCCTCGGGGACCGATGGGACAGTCAGCTTCAAGGTCGCCTTCGCCTTGAGCCTCGACATTCTAAATCGCGGCGGCACGCTGGTGACAGCGTTTGCGTTCGCGCTAAGGAGCGACGAGGCAGAAGAGATAGAAGACGACCGGGAAGTGCGTGACATGTCTGACATCATCGACTCGGGGGACGAGGCAGTTGACACGGACGTAGCAAGAGAGGATCGACGCAGGGGGCAATAGCCCTGAGGCGACATGGACAGAGGAACGCGATCAAGGTATTGAGCGGCAGAGGCGTTGTTCGCCTGTGACATTGCCATGCCCATTGAGGAACTCTTTCCAAGAATATGGGTAGCCGCACTCACTGCAGGAGTGCAGAAACCGCTGGATTGAGGGGTAAGGCGGGGGGTAGGTAGGTTGCCTAATGAAGGAGCCATACGGTTAGAGCCATTGACAGCGGGAGCCGGCTCCATCATCATAGGCGTGAAACACGACCTAGGAGGAGCGACATCCACCATCAGCATTGCTCGAGATAAGACATTCTGCTCAGTGTTGAGGATGCTGCGAGGAAAAGAAGGAGATAAGTCACTGAATATGGCACTCATCTGAGCGTTGGGGATCAGAGCATCGATATTGGTGAGCTCAGAGTTAAGCCCGAGAATAATATGCCTCCAATGAGCAGTTTGCTGCGCAACGGCGGGCGAGATGCCACCAGGGGAAGGGGGGGAAGGGGGCGGTGTGTACTTTAGCACAATATCAGACCATCTCGCAAAGACCTCATCGGTGATGTGGAGCCTCCAGTTGACAGCAAGCAAGAAGGCGATCTCGTTTTGGTTGATCTCCTGAGTGTTTAGCCCAGAGATCTTGCTCCAAGCACGTGCAGAATAGTTACGATCCTGCAGGTACTTCGAGGCCAGGATCAGAGCAGCAAGGAACATGCGACGCCCACACTGCAGGGCCCGATCGGAGTGACGATCGTCGGTCTGCTCCATGGTGAAGTCACGCTTGGGAACATGAGGCTTGATAAGGATAAGGTAGTACAGGGCGACCTGTAGCGTGGAGTAGCTAGTGCGCGAGCGGCGCAGGGTCTCCTGGATAAAAGTACGCAGGGGGAGGACAGCCTTGTTACCAAGTTCACTGCGACAAACCACGGATGAGAGCGGCCATATCGCCTCAACGATCTGGGTCGACGAATCTGCGGGGTTGAACGTTAAGCGGGTGAAACATGCATATGGATTGCGGCAATCGAAACCTACCAACAAGGCTATCGACAAAGTTGACCTTGCGATCTGACTGTCGAACCAAAGTCGGGGGATATCTTGGCTTGCTGTGGGCGCCAGCAGCAGCTGTGCGTCGGGGGTTCTGGCGCAGCTCCGGCGCAACCTCGGGGTGGGATCTCTGAACGCGCTGCGCCGGGTTGGTAGCACCAAAGATGAAGCGCGACGATGGGCGCTCCAACCTAAAGGAGTCGCATGTGTCGGAGTCGGAATGCGAAGAGAAGGACGAGGAGTCAGAGTCTTGGGAAGAGAAGATGTCGGATTGGAAAGATACGTCGGACTGCGAAGAGGCGTCGGAGGATAGAGATGTAGAAGAGGTGGAGGGGAAGAAGGTCAGGGAAGAGCGATCGTGCGCATATCGGATCGAGGGGGCGAAGCCGGGCAGAGCATCCACGTCGAACTTCATTTTCGTATAAAAGAGCTAGGACAAGCGGCTTGAGCAAATGTTCAAGCCGTGGGTGATTTCCAGTCGCCGTTCAGGCTATGTCAACCAGATCGGACGTTCTTGCTTGTTACCGTTGGGCGAATCGGAAGAAAGGCGTGTCGACGTAGCTTAATTACAGCAGTGCATGTAAGTCTATGCCGCCGCAGAAACGAATCCGGGATGTAAAGTAGGTGCGAATAGTCGTCTAGACGAGCGGGTCGGCAGTCGACTTTACACAAACGATGAAACCGGTAGACGAGGCTGAGACGGCGACTGGATAAGATTTGTATACTTCAAGAGGCATTGCGACAATGCTTCGTGAATGGTTGAATGGGTATTGGAGGTAGTTTAATATACTACCATCGGCTCAAGGCTGGCGGCGAAGTAGCAAGTTGTTGATGTGATTGGGTGGTGTTCAAAGAGTCACTCGGTTGTGATTCAGCGTTATAGAGTATCGTCGTAGAGGGGAGAGGCGAGATGGAGAGAAGCCGGTGACGAGGCACCGACACGAGTCGGCGAGGTGGTGACTAGTATTGCTGGTATTGCGCAACGGAGAACGCGTGAAGCCGTCGTCGGCGAGGAACGGGTATTAGAGGGCAGAGCCGGGGTGTGGAGGGAAGGTTGTTGACTCTTGACGGGGGGACCTGACGAGGCAAAGCTTTGAGACCAAAGGAATATAAACTATCCTCTGGTAGTTGTTGACAGTCTGGCCGACGAGTCGAGTCAAGTGAGAACTCTTGAGGGCGACAAAAGGCGACGTGGTGGTGTGACTCTTTTGTCTTCCTTTGCGCGAGCTGAAGGGTGGCGACCAACTGTTGCCGCGCCTGCGTGAGTCTTTAGGCTGGGCTCTGGGGTGCCTAGTAGGAAGGCTTGTTGGTTGGTAGGCTGAGGGGGAGCGAGCGAGCAGGGAATGAGCGTCTGTGCACGCAAAAACGCTAGGCCGGACCTTTTCGATTGCTGCGTGCAGCCTAGAATCGAGAACCCAAGCACAAGTGCGTGGCGTGAGTATGAGCCAGTGGCAAACAATTATGACTGAAGCCCAAAACGTCCGATTTTCCGGGCAAAACAGGAGGGGGAAAAACAGGCAAAAAGTAGATGGTAAAAATAACAAACGAAGAAATATTAAGCGAGTAATTCCAAGCCACTTCGTGATTTCTCGTCTTTGACCGGTGTTGTCCGATGTTGGTCGTGAGTCGAAAAAAGTCCAGTTTGACACTTATGACTCCAACGGAGAGCGAGAACGCTTTCGGATCTGGGTCTGGCTCGCAAGGTACAAGTGAATGCCGCTGCGAGTCACCTACACTGCAGAACTTCTTTTTCTTTTTTCCAGCAAGGAGAAAAAATAAATTCGTCAGTGTGAGACGAGAAAATAATAAAAAGAGTCTTGAATAATAAGGATGATTAGACAAGGGGCCACGAGGCCAGGATGGTGTATAAATTGTACGTAGTTTGCCGGGGTGGGTATATATATGTTTGAGATCAAACTCCAAGAGAGATGACAGAGAGAGAGAGGGAGAGAGAGGAGAGAGAACAAGACAAGAACAAAGACGTTAGGAACAGAGTGGAGAGTGCTAGCCAGAGCAGACTTCTCAGTCTTACTACTGTCTGTATATATTTTTAAAGGCCAGTGCCGAACTTCATCGCGACGGTAATATGTGGTCTGGATCAAGAAGAGGCAAAGGGGAGAGGGAAGAAGGAGGGGAGAGGAGAGAGGGTAGAATCATCAAACCAGGCCCAGGATGAGGGTGAGGGATCGCGGGCGGTTTTGAGGGAATCTTCCACTTTCAAACCAAGCTGCAAGTGAGCGTTGCTTCGCTACCACCCTTAGTAGTTAGCAAAAAGGCGCCAACCAACCAGCGAAAGAGCCATGCTAACAGTCATACCTGACAAGCAGCCAGCCTGTCGCTTGGTGGGGAAAACGCGATTGGCCCTGGACGCCGCGGCCCTGCAACCTGCACGTTGTTTCGGTCGCCCAGGAGAAAGGAGGGGGAAAGACCGTGGAGACCCATCGTTCACACGCTTCAACTTTCTCCGTCCTGTCCTCTTTCCCTCTCTCCCAAAGTTGGTGCACAAACCAGGCGTAATTCACTCAACGCGGCCAATCACCAACACGCTTCGCGTTACAGCGGCGAATGAAGCGCGACTTACGCGGGACCGACACGGTCATATCACGATGGCAGGGAAGACACGTAACTGCCATGTACCCTTACTACCTTACTCTGACCCCTTGCAAGTGCAAATGTACGCACAGACCACCTTCATCTCCTGGGTCGTGCGCTGCAGAAAACAGCACAGCAACACCACATCACAGCATTTTCAAAAGTTGTCTGATTGGCTCCGCGGCTATGCTGTACAATGTTATTAGCCCCGCACTCTCCGGGGCAAGGCGGTATCTGTAGGCCTCAGGCCTCAGGCTCACTCTCAACACCCTCGGTCTTATTTTTTCTCTTACCAGCTATTAGCTGATGTGAAAAAGTGAGGAGTTCAAGTACGACGAGCGCAAAGCCAACGGCAAGAGAATGAAAAGAAGATCACGGGGGAGGAGGCTATGGCAATAGAAGCAACCTAAGCCTCAATCAAACTTCTTCACGGCCACCGTGCACTACTATTACGAAGAGGACAGATAACTTCACACAGCCATCCATCCACCCCCCGAAGACGGATATAGAAAAAAGAAATGGAGATTCATTCATTACACTGCCAAGATGAGCAGAAACGCCTCCCTCGATGACTCTTACTTTTCACTTTGTTCACCCGCTCACACACTCACCTGAGCAACTTTTTATCCCCCGGTCTTTCAAGCTGCAAAAGCGGACCCCCTCTTTTCTTTTTTCTGCCCTCCGCCACCGCCATTCCCCTCTTCGCTTCCCCAGTCCCCGAAACCCAAACGCTGACATCGACAATGACGAGGATGGCGAGAAGGCAGAAAGAAGTTGTCATTGCAAAGCCCAAATCCACTTGATGTTTCGTATTGGGTTCTCGTATCAGCATAAAGCAGGGTGAGCTTCAAATGCGCATATAAAGCGAATTTGCGTATTGAGCGGGATTTGAGACAAAAAAAAATTTCCTTCTTTCATGGATTAACATGTTGGGTGGCAGCGATACGAGGAACAGCAACAGCCTCCACTCCCTCTCTCTCTCATAATAAGGCTCTCTCTCACCCTCTTTGCCTCCTCAACTTTAACGTCTTATCTAATCCTCCTGCATGAAAAAAGTCATCGTTGGCATCGAATAATAAGGCTTCCAAAAGTAGCGCCCACCTTTCCATGTCTGGACAGCTGACACCCATCACCTGGAAGCACTCATCGTTGTCGATCTGTAAACTGTCCATTAAAAGGATAACGAGGGGCCTCGTTGTTCCAAAAAGAGTCATGCACGCATGGATTGGCACCTTTACTAGCATAACCCTCAATCTTCTACAACACGAATTAGGGTGGTGGCATGATGCATGCAGCAGCAGCAATTTCCAGCGAATAGTCTCACATACTCGACCGATTATATGCTTGCTAAATGCACCTATCATCAAACACCAGCAATATTCCAGTTAGGTCGTGGCAGAAGGTGCACCCCCCTCCCCCCCCCCCCTCCCCCCCCCCCC
>PXOB01000039.1:307739-364471 GCA_003012115.1 Trichothecium sympodiale | reverse complement strand
CCCCCACCCCCCCCGCCCCCCCCCCCCCCCAAAAAAAAAAAGAAAAGAAATTAAAAAAAAAGAAAAAAGGAAAACCAATCCACCACCGCCAATCGACGGATTATAGATCAGGTTAAAGGGCTGCGCAGGAGATGAATATCGCGAACACGGCTCAGCATCCTTAGTCAATCAAGGTCTATACAAAATGATTTGCCACCTTCCTGCTAATTCGTAGAAGAGAGCCATGAGATTTTTGGCCCACGGGAAGCCATGGTGGATATGCATATTCCCAAAGTATGGCCACATGACTCTTCATCCAGGTGGCCTTGATGGCATTCCTCACAACAGCAAGCCACAACGCCAGCCACTCTTTGATATCGAAGTCTCCGTGGGCATCGTGGAGGTAAACAGAACGCCCAAGGAGAGAGACACTATCAGAAACCTTGATTTGTTATCGAGTCTGGTGCAAGTGTTGTAGACTTGCAGCATGCGGTGAAAAAGGTGCGTTCTTTGCAAGTCTCCGTCTGTACCAACACGCCGTTCAACGAGCGGCCTACAGCTATCACCGAGAACCTGGGCCAATTCCTCGTCGTGCTTGGGACAATGTAGCCGTAGAGAGATTGCTTATACGAGAAACTACCCGTCCATGTCTCATCTTCCCGTTTGGAGCCAGGGACGGGATAGATAATAGATGATGACGGGCCGTGTTGACCGCCATATGTCCTCACACAAAGGTCAAAGTAAAAACTGGTGCCAAACAGATGAGGGCCCCTCGACAAGACGAATGGGTTTTTCTGATACAAGTCGTAAATTGCGAATTGGTAGATGCCCAGCTCGACGCGTACAGACTGTGCTGGCAGCGGCATCCTTCAGGAAGGGAGAAAGGAAGGAAGGGAGGGTGACAGCATATTGATCAGGGACGCTGTGCGCTTCCATCGGGAACAATCCTCAGCCGTGAATTAAATTGATAAACGTCGATGGATTTGTATGCAATTCCTTTCCAAGTTGCACGAGAGCAGTTGGTTGGCTGGCGGTCAAGGAAAGCAAGGCGCAGGACCGCGGCAGTAAAGGAAAGGCGCATCAGATGAAACTTTGTGAGTCACGAGAATACTATATTTTTTTTTTTTTTTGAAAAAATTCAAATTTTCAGTAACTTGACGCTCGGCGTGAGGATTGGTGTGACAAGCGCTGCGGGTAGAAAGATGGAGCATAGACGCCTCGAGTCGCGTTCTGCGTGATGCTCAACAAAATGATACAAACACATTTGTAATATTTGGACACAGAATATACTATAGTAAGTAGCAAGTAAAGAATTTTATCTACGGGATGAATTCAAAGGCCTTTCGGCAGATGACGATGAGCGATATGAAGCAGATATATATACATGTACATATATATACCATTGAAGAGCATAAATAATATAGGAACATTCAGATAATGACCCAGGATAAAGCTATAGCGAATTCAGTAAAAGAAGCATGTTATGAGCATACAATAAATAGCACGTAAGGTACAAAGTGCATCAACAACCCATTCCGGCAGCACATAGCATAGAGCAAACAATAATCTATCAATTGAATACGAGGCGGGTTAATACGTCAAAGCAGTTACCCGCGTGGCCACGCGCAGCTGTATACACCCGCCAGGAAAACACAAAACATGAATAGATAGGTGAATCTATAATCGTCAAGAGCTGATGAGAGCTCTATCACGCTTCATGCCAATTACAAAAAGACTTGAGAGGACCTTGTTTTATTTCTCTCCTCTTCTTCTTTTCCATTCATCATAGCAAGGGAAGAGAACTTTTTACTCTTACTCTTCTTGTCTCCTTCCCTAATTGATATTTCCTCCATCTCCTTTATTTTCCCCTCACCTTCCCGCAAGTTTCTTTCTATTCCTTCCTCGTCGGATACCGTCTAGAACTCTACTCGCCGAGGTAGATTGGCAAAGGTGAGATCCCCAGCCACGTTTTTGCCATTCATCAGCCACAAAGCATGACCAAGTTCGGTTGCTGACTGTCCTATAAAGATGGCAAGTAGTTCCGGCTCAGTGCGCCGCAAAAAGGGCAAGGGCAAGGGCCCTTCTAAGCCTGGGCCAGAGGACAGAGTCACAATCCAGACCCAATCCATCGCCGAGGACACAAAAAACTATTTACGCCAATTCCCCGATGAGTACCAAAGGATCAAAACAATGGTATCAAAGCCGTACCCCCGGTACGCACCAATCAATGACGTTCCTCCGACAGAGGAGTACGAAACGCGAATGGACTACATTCGACCTCTTATAGAGGAATGGCGCCTATTAAGCAGTGGAACTCATCTGAACAATGAACATCTGGCCATTCTGCTTACCATGCCTATAGAACGGCTGAAGGAGTTGAAAGCTTGGGACGCTCGACGTTTACTCGTTAACATACCTCCACTGCTGAAAAATTGTAAGTATATCTCACCTCCTTATTGTGTTTAGATGTATTGAATTCCAATACTAACCTACTTATAGTCCTCGCCAAGTCGAAGGAGCTTAGCGGCGCAAAATCCCCAAACACCTCCAAGACACGAGCTCCAAGCGCAGGTGTCTCGGGTTCAAAGAGGCCAAGGACCGCCTCCAGCAAATCTGCGCGCAAACCGCGCACAGAAAGCCTCGGCCATGGTTCCGATGATGAAGCAAGTGCTGAGGAGGCTGGTAATGATCCCAAGGACCCCCCCTTTCGTGTCTCTGAAAATAGGAGCAAAAAGGCCAGGTCAGATGTGATCAGGCGAGATGGTGCCCAGTGCGTCCTGACCGGGACGGGCATCATCGAAGTCTGCCACGTCGTGCCCTTTTGCTGGTCGACCAGCCAGTCTTGGCCATACGCCCAGCAAACCCTAATCACAGCCTTGGATGACTTTCATTTGCTCCTACCAGAATTAGAGGACTTCGACAAAGAGATTTGGGCCAAAAGCCTCGCCGCTGATCCCAATCTCCTAGATGAGCCTTGGAATCTCCTCTGCCTCGGCAGAAACGTTCATTACTGCTGGGGCAATGGCTTTTTGGGCTTCAACGTCCTAAGGGAAGAGCCCGCTGATGTCTCTGGCGAGACTACAATCACACTACAGTACCGGTGGCTTGGCCGCACCAAGGCGAAGCCCACCGGGAAGGTAACCCAGGCCATGCTGAAAGACCGTACCAGGCAGCTCCTGGTAGATGACCTCGACATGACACCTGACCTATGCGCCGAGTTCACCCGAGAGGGTCGAATGGTGCGCTCGGGGATGGTGATCACCGTCAATGTCCCAAACGAGCATAAAGATCGATTTCTTTATGCCATGCGCATGCAGTGGGCTTTGCTGAAGGTTGCCGCCATGTCCGGAGCTGGCGAAAAGCCAGACGATATCCTCGACGACTACGAGGAGTCTTCAGGCGCCGCCATGGCAGCGGAGCTGGAGCAGGAAGAGAAGCGTGGCAGGCAGCGCACCCGCAAACTTCCCATAATCCCGCCGCGCCCTCCTCGGCAGCCACCGACGGGCTTCCCCGATCCTTTTGGGGGCGTCCTACCGGACATCACGAACCAGCCACGTCCTGGTAGTGATCCTGGGGACAAGCTATCCCAGACGGCTATGAGCTCCCCGACCATGGCAGCGACAAGGGTGGCCACTGCGGTCGGTGGCAGCTCCTTCGCCCCGACCGAGTACCTCCAGGGGCCTCTGAGTCCGCGAAGCCGATTCTTCCTGCAAGGCCGCCAGCTTCGACCTCCAGGCGCTGGGGGTACTGGGGGAGCTGGGGGAGCTGGGGGAGCCGGGGGGTCTGGGGCAGGACAGCACAAGAAAAATCAGCCGCCGCCCCGTTGAGGTGGTCGGTCTCGAGGGGAAGGGTCCGGGTGCTCTTGGTCGTGAAGGGGGCGGGGATAAAAGTTATGATTTATGTGTTTTGATGAATGATTTTGTTAGTCAAGTTTTGATAATTACACAATTGATGTTGACTCGGATGATTAATTATGCTGCTCCCCCTTTATATCCCCCTTTATATCCCCCTTTATATCCCCCTCTATATCCTTTTTTATATCCTTTTTCATATCCTTTTTCATATCCTTTTTTATATCCTGCTTTTTATCTTGCTTCTTATCTTCTATAATATTTTTACTAATATTCTCCTTAACATCCTCCTCTGGACGAGAACTGGTTGGCTGGCTTGCTTAGTCGTAACATCATCCTCAAATGAAGAAGACTGGCGGGGGACTTTCTTCTTCTTTTTTTTCTGCCACGAATACAGCAATTTTTGTTGGCCGTTTGATAACTGGCTATCTGATCGAAAAAAAAAAAGGTCGATGCTAATGTTTTTGATTCGAGCGCTTTGCTTGCGTGTCATGCCAAGGCGGTGTGTCACGGCTCAGCCTCACAATTCGCGGTCAAATGAAGGGTGGCTGCAACTCCGGTATCGTATCTAGACCACGATATTGAGACACTCACGCGTATTCGCCCTGAGCGACATTCAACCGCTTTAATTTATCGCCCTACCTACTGTCTAGGTACTCGATCCTTGATAGTGAGTTTTCAAATTTCTATATATTCTTTTTCTTCTTTTTCTTCTTTTTCTTCTTCTTTTTTCCACCAGTCTGACCAACCGTAACCAACTCGTCCGCAACTCACTCCGGCTATCCGGCAATAAGATCGTATTAATTTCAATTTCTCTTCTTCCCTCCATCCTACCACCTTTGTCTCCTCCCCCTCCCCCTTTCAATCTTGACCTCCCGGTTTCTTTTAGTAATTACCTTAGTAGTACTATTACTACTAGTACTACTAAGTATATACACATTATACTTCCGACCAAAGCAATCTACAGCCCCAAAGTGAGCGATTCTTTCCGCTCGGTCGTGGATAAAAGTGGAAAGAGCGATCGGTCCGGCGCCTGACAATCCGGGTTGGCGCCAAGGCTGCCGAAGATCCGGCCTCCCTCGCTTTCCCTATGAATTTGGTGGATCTCTTCTTGGTAGTCTGAGGTGACGTCAGCTATACGCTCTTTACAGTGAGGAGCTTGCGACGACTTCGCCAAGAAGTCATAACAAACGCTGGGACCTTGGCCTGGTCTGTTCCCCTGCTTTTCCACTCGTTATAAGTCTTTTTTTTTTTCTCGCGCGAGGCTGAGATTCCCTTCCTTTCAGCCTCGCTATCACACTATAAGACCATGGTTTCGGCGAGCGTCAACCCTCTAGTTTCGTGACAGTCGAGCTGGTCGAAAACGTGAGCACATCGCAGCAAACGTCCACTATTAATGCGAACTAGTTCATTTACTAGCACTACCAACTCGGCGCCACCAATAGCAGCAACTCTGTCCAAGCATTCCTGTCCGATTTCACTACTAATAGTATACTGTGTACGGAGTACCGGCAGCCAACAACAGCCAAGTGGCTTTCCGCCACAATGGCAGATGCAGCTCACCAACCTGTTGATGGCCATGCACCAGGCGTCAACGGAACTTCCATGCCAGCAGAAATTCGCAATGGTAAAACCTCGGACGCACAACCTAATGGTACACCAAAGCCATCTCAAAAAAACAAGCCCTATGGGATTCCCTTGAAAGCCTTGACAGCTAAAAAAGGTCCTCCCGGAGGGTTTGACGACACACCTCTACCTGACGCGCCTCAAGGCTTCACCGTCAGATTTACTTTCCACGATGCGGTAAATTTACCTCCGGCCGATTTCAACACCGTCTCCTCGGATCCTTTTCTTGTGGCCACCCTCAAGGCGGCTAATCCGAAGCGTCACAAAGAGGAGCCAGATCTGGCCTACCGGACAAGAACGATGAGGAGGACATTGACTCCCGAGTGGAATGAGGAATGGATCGTAGCCAATGTCCCACCTACAGGCTTTACTTTAAAGTGCCGCATGTACGACGAGGACTACCCCGACGGAGACGACAGGCTGGGCAACGTTACGATCAAGGTACCTCAGCTTTATGAGGGATGGGACGGCATGCCGCCTCCAGGTCGCGAGTTTTTGGCCAAGAAGCGGATGATCAGTAAGAGGGCCTTTGTCATGAAAGGGGTTTCGAGCATCGTTTCTCATAACTGGCACATGTCTCCCCGGCTGCGCATCAGCATAGAGGTTCTCGGCAAGTCAGATCCACCGTACGCGCAGATGTGCACCATCGGACCAACACGGTACTTTCAACATTTTAGTCCCATGATTGGAAGGTTGATTGGTACCAAGGTCAACGCGAATGAGGAGCCAAACAATGGAGAGCCGAGCAGCCCAATGGCTAATCACAACTCAGAGAAGCAGACCCAGAAGTACGAGTAAGTAATCTTCGACAGCGCTCACATTGGGTTCTCTAACTAACATTGCACAGCTTTCAGGCAAACGAGATGCAGCTACGCGGCCCCGTGCCAGCCAAGATGTACCATCGCTTCGTCGAGTTTAGACCCATCATTACCTCTTTGTTCTTGTCTAGGGGTGTTCGTGGCAAGGTTCTGAACAAATTCCTGCACAAGCAGCACAACAGAGTGTACAACTTTGATAAATCAACACAATATGGACTATTCGCACCCTGCTCCGAGGAGGCGGCTCTGCAATTTCTCCGCTTAGCACACTTTGGCGAGGGAGGCCGAATATTTACCTACGTGCTCACTCTTGACGGGCTCTTCCGATTTACCGAGACTGGCAAGGAGTTTGGCATTGACATGTTGAGTAAACATACGATGCATTCGGACGCGCAAACGTATATTGCTTGCTCTGGAGAGTTTTTTGTCCGAAAGCTACAGCACCCTGCGGGGTCGGAGAACTCGCATCCTCATCAGAAATCATATTCCAATGAGCATGTACCTGGGGGACCTCCGGAGGAGTCGTCTCCTGAGAATCCCGCCTCCTACCAACTCTTCATCGATAATGATTCTGGCACATACCGCCCAGACAAGAGTGTGCTACCGGAACTCAAGGCATTCTTGGAAGAGAACTTTCGTGGCCTCGACGTAATAACAATGCACTGCGAGGATGAAGAGCTCCAGGAGATGAAGAAGAAGCAGCGCGAGATGAAGAAGAGCGAGGGGCGCATCATGAATGTCGTCATGAACTCCAGTCAGAGCAGCATCAGTTCTGCCGAGAGCGATCTGGACGATAGAGATCAGACATGGGAGAGTGGGCGTGCTAGCAAGCGCGAGGCCGCTTACGCTGCGGTTGAGGATCCCAAGAAATGGAGAGATGCTGCAGGGAGAATTGTACCTGGAATGTCCGGGTACATTGCGAAGCCATCAGATTCTGGGCCTCCGAACGAAAAACCGTAAAAGGAGGGAGAGGGAGACGACTGATGACTGCACAAGTCTTCTAACTTTTTTTTTTCTCATTTTCTTCTTTTTTGGGGAGGTTAGGGGGTTATCTTTTCTTTTTTGTCCTTGTTCCTTTGCTGTTTTGTTCCCGTTCTGACTTTTCAAAGATACCACATTACGGCCGACCTCTTTGAACATACGCATATCCTAATGCTCATTCTTCTATGTAAACTGCTTTTATCTCATACATTATCTATTCTACCTATATATCCATCCATGTACGCCTCATTCATAGACTAGCTTTTACTGCAACCCATGTGCTGGAGCATCTCGCCAATTCTACCCCTTCCTCATCTGTGACCACGCACTGCACCCTAGTCTTGCGCCTTTCCCGGCTCTGAATCCATGCCGTAGCCATGATGACCTGATCGACCTCTATGGGCCTTATGAACTTGATCTCGAGCCCTGCAGTGACGCTAGGTGTTTGAAACATCTCTCCTTCCTTTCGCAATATGGAATTGATCTCAGGGATCGCTGCCATTGCCTCGTCACAGCAAGTCATCGTCATACCACCGTGGATGATACCTGGTAACCCGCTTAGACCTGGTCCAATTGAGAAGAGCGTTTGCACACGGTCGATGATGATGGAGGGGTCGTCAGCTGCCCCCGGGGCGGGATAGAAGAACGATAGCATATACGGAAGCCCATCAGGCTGATTCAGCGTGCGACCGTAAAGCTGATCGTACTCAGAGGAGGCCGGGTTTTTGCATGTCGGCGTGAAGGGAATGGGTTTTGGCCCCAATGGCGTCTGGGGGTTTGTGAGGAGCTTGCATGTCCATGGGATAGACAGGAAGTAATCCAGCGTGGACTGGTAGAGGGTCTCGTTCGAGTCTGGGGGATGGAGATTGAGCACGGGGGAGATGATGCGGTTCGGATACGTTTCCATTGCGACGCGGCAAAGCAAAATGAGAAGTGTTTGAATGAGATAAATCTTAATGTTTTATGCTTGTGATTTTATGAGCTGGAGATGAGATCGGTGAAGAAGGGGGTGAGCTGAGATGGGCGCGAGAGCTGCAGCTAGAGGCTCACTTCCCTAGAGCCCACCGCGTTGTATTACCTCGGCAGTGGGGAGCCTGGCAATGCCAAAGTAGGTACCTACCTAACCTATGGTTACCGCACCATAAACATAGTAAACAGTTTCATCTTTAACGGATTGATAGATTTAAAAACTACATTCACGAGCTATAGCCTCAGTCCGAGTAATCTACTTCACTTATGAGCATCATTAGATGTGGAGGATTATGTTACACCATCTCTAGGTATTTATTGTAGGCAAATAGCGCCGGTTCTGAAGACGATTCCATATCAACAGCATATGCAATCAAGTGTCCAACACACACATTCTTTTTCTTTCTTCTTGTTTTTCTAGTTGTAAATTTGGGCGTTGTACATAACAAATGCATCACTGCAGCATACCCCTCACTGCTGAACCGAGGATTCGTGAATCATTGACGATAAAATAGCACGCAAATCGCCCGAGGTGAATCGGACGCTTTATGTTCAGACTCATGATGACCTTCGACCGCGGGACTAGGCGAGTAACAAACAGGCATGATGTAGCATGAATCGACGGCATTCTTGGTATATTCAATCTGGTCTCTCACACGGAGGAGTAGAGTCGTGACCGCTCACCGTTCTAGGACACGCTCCTGCCCTCTAAACCTCATCCGCTTATTTTTACCCCATTGGGTGCTTTAACTCGAGGGAGTGCTTCATAGGAAGGTGCGTTGATCATTCTAGTGGCGCTTGCATTTTACCTGTCACAGCCTCACGTTTTTCTTGATTTCTCTCGGAGCTTGTTCCAAGTTTTGCTCAGGGTCTGTTTCAGGGGGGGGGGGGCAATCAGTTTTCGACTCACCCCGTTATCAAGCCATCACATTTCTCAAACTGGGGCTTCTAAAAACATGAGGATCAAACATTTCCTCTTCTCCATGATCATTCCAATCTACTGCTTCTTCAACTCAAGTTGACCGCAAATAGCGAAGATGGCCAAGCCCTGGGAGCCTACCAAGGTCGGCGGCTCTGCCCTGACGGTCCGCGAGATCAATGTCCTGGTTACGATGGAGCGCATTGGCGCAGGCTTCTCAATGGTCGCCATTACCATCCTTATTGTCACGTACCTCGTGTTCAAGCGCCTTCGCACCACCCCCAACCTCTTCCTGTTCTGCGCCGCCCTGGCGAATGTTGGCGCGAGCGTCGCCTCGATGATGGGGTATGATGGACTTGACCAGGGGGAGGAATCAGCTCTTTGCCAGGCCCAAAGCTTCATCTTTCAATGGTATGGCGTAGCCTTTCGGTAAAGACCGGTAAAGACCGTCAAGCTAATCCCGTCCAGGTTCATGCAGGCAGATCCTTGGTGGTCCTTCGCCATGGCCATCAATGTCTACCTCGTCTTCTTCCACAACGTCAATCCCTCTTCGTTCCGCAAGTACGCGTGGGTCTACTGCCTCGTATGTTTTGGCGGGCCTCTCATATCTGCCATTGCTTTGATCTCCGTTAGGGGAGGTGAGCGCGGGCTGATTTTCGGCGACGCAGTTGTAAGTCGAAGCTCCAACAGCTGCTATCAGTACTGACAGGAGTAGATGTGGTGTTGGATCAGCACTAACTGGAGCCTCGTCCGAATCTACTCGTACTACATACCCGTCTGGATTTGCATATTCCTATCTATCATCATCTACTGTGCCGTCGGCTACCACGTTTTCCACCATCGCAACCAGCTTCGCAACATTGCCTTTAACCTTTCAGACAAAGACCACGGCACTGAGTTGAGTAACAGTGCGGATGACAAAGACTCAGCCCAAGAAGTACGAGCTCCAGAACCCATCATATGCATCTTCTAACAGCTATCCAGAGTCTGTCCCCAAGGCCTGACTTTTATGGCACAGTCATTACCGAAGTTCAAGTAACCAACGATGGACCGGCCCACAGCTCCAGAGCTTCAATAGCCCTCCGACCCATCATCCATCCACCGACCATACTTTGTGGAAGACCCAACCCCGGAACCGCTCATTTCTCGGACACAGAGAATGAAGCAGGTCTCGGCACTAGCAGCGGGCATTTCGAGACAATTTGCAGCTCCGATGGACGGCCATTTCCACCTCAGTCGACATTCATGACTCGCCTCCGCGCTGTCAAATCGAGCACCTCCCTCAAATTGAAACGCCTCGACCCGGTCAAGATGTCGTATCTTCGCACCAGCTTCATATTTGCGTTTGCCGTCCTGATCACTTGGATCCCGAGCTCTATCAATCGCCTCTACAGTCTGACAAACAACGACAAAGTCAGTTTCCCTCTGAGCGTCGCGAGTGGATGCGTACTGCCTCTCCAAGGCGTATGGAACCTCATAATATACTTCACCACTAGCTAGAAGCCAATGCGCGAAGAAATAGCGACTATCCGGGAAAAGATGGCGATGAGGAAGCGCGACAGCGATCGCAGTAATATTCGCCTGGACAGCAGGGTTGATTTGCCCAGGATTTATGACCGTGACACGCTTGAGAGATCGCGGAATCCCGCCACTCGAGCGTCTCAGTTTCCTGTTGATGATGATGATGAACTTGAGATGCAGCCGTATGGTGGCATCTAGGGTCCATGAGAGATGGATAGGGGTGAGGTTAAGTTCAGGATGGCGGATGAAGATTTAGTTCGACATTGATTAAAAAGGGGTTAGTATTGATATGCGTAGCTTTATATCGGAGACGGTTGGGAAGAAGCTTCAGACATTTCAAATTCAATATCACGGACAGTCGACTGGTCAGAACTAACAACCGCGTTACATCTTCCTGCCGTAATTAAGCTCCTATTTTTGGGCAAATACAAGCCTGTGCGACTTACGCCTTGTGCACAGGCTCTCCCTCGGAAACATCCATGCCTTCCTTTACAACCCTTTCCACAGCAGAGTCGATGCTTTCGTCTCCGTCTGTCAGATCAATCCAAGAATTCTTGACATTGGGAGTGGCAAGCAGCTTGGCGGCGACCTGTGCGACGCTCTCCCGGCTCACATTGCCGTTGGGCTCGGGCGTCTTGCCCAGCGTGACGTTACCCGCGGGGTCCTCCGTCAGCGCTCCTGGGCGCAGGTCAATTCCCACCAGGTGACTGCTCTTGCGCGAAGCCTCGTACAGTGCCTCGTCGGCCACGATCTTGGCCTTGTAGTAGTTTGCCAGGACGCCATTGTTGACGGTCTCTACATATTGATCCCAGGCGGCCGGGGACCACCAGGGGGCAGACTGGCGACGGGACCCGATGTAAGAGATGAGAAGGAACTTGGTGATGGATGGGATGGATGCGGCGGCGTTGATGAAGTGCACGGCAGCGTCTCTGTCCACCTTGAAGGTCTTTGGATCATCAACATCAGGTTACACTTTTATACATTTGATGCCTATTCACTTACCCTCTCAGGACCGCCCTTGCCACCCGCACCGGCACTCCAGGCAATGTAGTCTGGGCCTACTTTGTTCAGGAGGGATGTGGCCTGGTCCTGGCTGCTGATGTCCTCGATGCTGTGAACGAGGACATTGAGCTTGCCTGGCTGACCCTGGCCCAGGGCTTCGATGGTGGGAACCTGCTCCTGGGCACGGATGACCGAGGTGACTGTCCAGGAGTTCTTGAGGAGTAGGGGAGTAAGGAGCCTGGCAACCTTGCCGTGGCCGCCGAGGAGAAGAACGTGGTGAGACATGGTGGTGATATGAGCTTGTCTTTCTTCTGTAACGTACTCAATGTGGTTTGTTTGAGCAAACTGTTGATTGCTTTGAGGTTTATATAAAAGTATTTTCTATTGCAAAAAGCTTTGCGTCTTTTTATGTTAAGTATTCAACGTGAGTGAGCCTCTTGCTCTTGATCAGCTCCGACATTCCGTCGCCGCGGAACAGCGACTTCCATGACGCCATTCTTACGGCGGACTATAGCGGGGCAGCGCCTCGACAAAGGTGTTGAGTTTCGGGGTGGAGTGGACGCAATGGGGATCTCGGGGTGGTGATGTGATTACCTGGTGGTAACACGTCTTGCATGGCATGCATGTGTTGTCGTTGTAGGCCTCAAATTTCTTTATTTTTTTTTTGGCTCGTAATATTGCCCATCTTAATCACGAAGGGCGTGATTACTACGACTCAAGCATAGAATATCATGGCTGATTCATCCACTGCCGAATATTCGAATGGGGAAAAGAAGGGCGGAAGAGAAATATGGTAGGAGATTCTCAGCCTGGCACTTTGGTGGTGCGCTATCGGTGCTTATGTCAGCGGGTTGAGCCGGCAAATTCGTGGCAAGATCCGACTCGATCTCTGTCGATATTGAGACGAGTTCCCCGTGTAAGGTACTTAGAAGCGCTTTTCTGAGTTCATATATGTCGCCAACTACTACGCTCATTATGTAATCCTGACATCTCAAACTACAAGCACAGCATATCATCCGCTGGATGAGACCATTCTTCAACGTGATACGAGCTATGGGTTCTCAAGCAACTCCTGCAACGGGGGGCCAATCCGTCTGTATCATCGGTAAGTATGGTGCATAGGGTGAGTGTCTTGATGCGGAGCGACAGCTAACACACACACACAAGGCGCCGGCCCTTCAGGTCTTGTAGCAGCCAAGGCTCTCCTCCGTGATGCACCACCCTCTTCATTTTCCAAAGTCACCGTCTTCGATGCTCAGCGTGATATCGGTGGCTTATGGCCCACCTCCAAGGCCGACATGGGGAGGCAGATTAATCCCTTCATGGTAGCCAACCAGAGTAGGCACACGATGCACTTTAGCGACATGCCGTGGGACGAGGATGCACCGCAGCTTCCCCAGGGATGGCAGATCGGGCAGTACTACAAGAAGTACATGGAAAGATACCTCTCTCCGGACGAGAGGTTCCAGCTGAGACTTGGGAGAAAGGTCATCAGTGCGGTGCCGAGGGATGATGTCTGGGACGTTGTCAGCCAAGGTGGCGGGATTCAGGAAAAGTCCGAGTTTGATAAAGTCATTGTCGCCTCGGGCTTCTTTGGCAAGCCTATCATACCTCCAGCCCTTTCCAGTTCCTCGTCCCCTATCCCCATCATTCACAGCAGCGCATACCGCAATATTAAGTCTCTTCTACCAAATCCCAGTCCCAAAGGTGGCAAGATCCTCGTCGTGGGAGGGCAAATGTCTGGCGTCGAAATTGCAGGCACAATTGCCTCTCACCTCTCATCAGCCATCCATTCGCCCACCCCGACACCCAATCTTGACAAATACACAATACACCACGTCATTCAGAGGCCTATATGGGTTTTTCCTCTCTACACCAGTCCGGAGGTGTCTCTCGGTAATCGCGGAAGCGAAGTGGACGAACATCTCACCACGGCCCAGGCTAGCCCTGCCGCGGCACCTTTTTTGCCTTTAGACTTTTCCTCATACAACTTGAACAATCGTCCAAGCGAGTTGGAAAACTCACAAGGGCACATTGAAGAGCAAGCGGCCCAAAGAATGCATTCTGTCTACCATATCATGGTTGGCAATGATCAGGGAAAGTTTTCAAATCTTCTAAAAGTCGACGAGGACATGAAGAAGGAGCCAGCATACATTGCCGTTAGTGACTGGTATTGCGACTTTGTGCGCCTGGGCTTGATTACTCTCCACAGAGGTAAAGTCAGCATTTTGGCTGGTACCAGGGCAAGATTGGACACGGGGGAAAAGATTGACAACATTGCTGCCGTGGTTGTAGCAACAGGCTTCGACCCCTCGCCATCCATATCCTATCTCCCGCAGGATATTCTTTCCAAGATGAATCACTCACCAAATGATATTGTGCAACCCTTGGCGTTGGCCTTTCATGGAACACACCATCCTGATGTTCCCGGCCTCGGCTTCGTTGGCTTCTATCGCTCGCCTTATATGGGCGTGATGGAAATGCAAGCGCGCTTCCTTGCTCGATTCTGGAGCTCAGCACCAGATGACATCTTTGCAAAGAAGCTAGAGGAAGACGTATCAATCAAGCGAACTCTGGAGCTGCGCGGTGATCCCAGACTCTCTCAGTTCCCTATGGGCGACTATGCCTACATTATGCAGGAATTCGCATGTGCCCTCTCGATCCCGCTTACCAAACCCAAGGTTGAGGATCTACCTGTGCTTGGGTACAGCAAATTGCCAATCAACTTCCTCACGCCTTCGTGTTACCCCCTCCCGGAAAACACCGACGCTGGTCGCATCCTCCAAGATACACACGACGTGATTCTATCTGCCATGACGACACCTCGTTTTGTGCCGCGAGCCGTGTTCAGAAGCCTGCTGGGTAAATGGAGGCTTGAGCGTGAACTAGTCAGCACGCTTCCCTCACATCCTAGTGGCCATTTCAGCGGCACCGCGTACTTTTACTCACGAAGCAAGACCTCTGACGGGCTGCGTTGCGTTACAGATGGAGATGGCGGGTCCATAGACGAGCAAGGTCTCGAATATCTATATGTAGAGGAAGGCGAGTTCCAAACATCAAATGGTTTTGGGTTCAAAGCTACAAGGCGGTATGTTTGGCGTTATGACGAAGCGAAAGAAGTCCTCTCGGTCTGGTTCACCAAACCTGGGGACCAAACGAGAGCAGACTACCTCTTCCACGAGTTAGAATTCGAACAGCCTGAGGATAGGAGCACTGGCTGGCCCGCCAAGGCTGGGCACCTCTGCATTAACGACTTTTACGACGTCAACTATAATTTTAATTTTAATGCCATCAACCTCAAGGAATGGACTCTTGGGTACACGGTCAAGGGGCCGAAGAAGGATTATACTATTAACGGGCTATACCGTAGGGAATAGACCATCATTTAGGTAGAATCATGACCTCATTGTGCTCTATCTGCTTCCGCGAACTTCACTTCGTCACAAATTATTTGGCACTCGAGATTGTGTCAGGAAAAATTGAGACCCGAACAGCTTCCGATGGAAGTTTCGGATGAAACACCATTTCTACCAGTCACTACTATTTCCTCAACGCAACCCATCCCTCTATTTCTGCCCTTTTCTTCTTTTCCTACCTGAATCTCTGGTCCCTTTCTAATGAACAAACCAACGATCCACTACTAACTTGTCGATTGCGATATGCAATCACTGAAGCAGACTCCTCCCGACCTTTTATTTTTGCCTCTTCGGCTTAATTCGTCATCATGGAGGTAGGTCGTCATTGCATTCGGCCTTTTTGCTCTGTTCAGTTCATCGGCAGCATAGTGCTAACATAGAGTTAGAACTATTTCAACGTCAACGTCAACGGCAACATCACTGGAGTCTCCGCCACTTTCAACTTTGCTAGTGGCCGAGGCAGTGACCGAGGCCGAAGGGGAAAAAGAGGAAGAAGAGAAGCGCGAGGACGCGTCCTCAAACAGAGCAACGTACGTCCTTGCCATATGGTAAGTCCCCTAGTCATGGATAGAATATTCCGACCCAATATGCACCCAAATGCGCGGCCAAATAATGTCGGTGTATTTTGGTACCGAGTTGGTCCCCCATAGCCTCACCAGCTGCCAGTCCTCCAACTGACCTGCGCCAAGTGCAACTCTCTTGACCACCTTGTCGCCCGATGCCCTTGTAGGGGATTCGTGAGTATCTGCCTTGGGCCCATGTCCCTTCTCCGACCCTAATCTTTTGCTCAATCTTTATTTTCTTCGGAGCTTGAGAATTCACTTCACCAAGCTTTGACTACCCCATCTCTGATTCGGATTGCTTCTGTTTTCTCCTTCTTCCGTATTGCTTTGAACGAATGTCTCACAGGCATTTATCATCGTATCCTCAAGCTAACACCTGGACCTTTCAGACTGCCCAGCCAAAGCAGCAGGATGCTCAGCAGCAACGACAAAAGCAAGAGCTACCTGGTCCCGCGTGCTCTATCCCATCTGCACCTCAGACCGCCCCTGATTCCATGCCTACCGTGGAGGAAGCGATGGCCCAGCTCCGACTACAAAGACAGGGGCAGCAGCAAGCACATGTGCCTGTTACGCACCCATTCCCAACCAATCTACACCTGTGGCAAAGTGCTCTGACGGTGATGCGGGAGAGTCATCAGCGCCACCAGAAGCTCATGGAGAGGATGGGGGAGGAGAAGGTGAAAGGATGAAAGATTTGGCGGATTGGTTTTCTTTTCGCTGACGAGGAAAAGGAAAACGGGGGATTTGTCAGTTTGGGGGAGCCTTTTTGCTGGTTTGTTTGTTTGGACGAGAAGTAGTTCGTGCATCATGGTTTTCTCTGAATCTCCCTCGGAAAGGCTGTTCTACGCATCACAAATCTACGACAGAATTTTCTTGTTCAGCTCACCTCGCTCGTTGATTTCTAATATCAATTCATCAGCCAGCTCCTGACTGCTCGTAGCTAAGGTACGTACTACTATTACTAGGCAGAGAGCGAAGCAGAAAGATCTTCGTAATAAGTGCTGCTCTGTTATTACGAGGCTGATAATGAAATAAGCCAATGAGGGTGCGCGATAAGCTTACATGTACCCCACTCACTGCCCCTCCTCTCGAGGCAGACGGCGCCTTTTGCCCCTCGATTCACTGGTGACTCCACTGGTCTCCAACTTTGGGTGAGTTGTTGTCATTACCTCACACTCGTTTCCGTTCCGCTCGATACATTTTAGGATTTCCAACCATCCGCAATCTTCATTACACCGACTGTTGCATCTTTTGCAGCCATACGATTATCTCTGCAGACCTCCACGGATTTCACCATTTTTCCGTCCTGGTTCCTGTTAAGCATTTGAAGTGGGATTGAGCTCGATCTGGTGCTGGATCACCTTGATTCGACTCGGCTCGGCGCGAAAGTAGCCAAGATTCCGTCCACGTCGCCCAAGATAGGATCGAACGGGAAGCGCAAGCTCTCCGGCGGAGAGCACGAGACATCTAGCAAGCGCGTTGTGCCTGTATGCTCCCTCGAGACCCCCCCGCGCAACGCTCAACTCTTCGCTAACGATTTACCCAGCACAAAGTCGACATGGCGGACATAGACCCTGCGACGACCATGCAGGTCGACGAGTCGGTTGTCGGCCACACCGAGATCGATGAATCCCTTTACAGTCGACAGCTCTACGTCCTGGGACACGAGGCCATGAAGCGCATGGGTGCGTCCAACGTCCTCGTCGTCGGTCTCAAGGGTCTTGGTGTTGAGATCGCCAAGAACATTGCTCTTGCCGGTGTTAAGAGCTTGACCCTCTACGATCCCGCCGCCGTGCAGCTCGCCGATCTCTCTTCGCAGTTCTTCCTCACTCCCGAAGATGTCGGAAAGCCCAGAGATCAAGTGACGGTCCCTCGTGTTGCTGAGCTCAACCAGTATACCCCTGTTAAGATTCATCAGTCTGGCGGGTAGGTCTTGACAAAATTCAGTGAATGTGTTGTGATACTAATTCCTGGACAGACTCGACGCGGATCTCTCTCAGTTCGACAAATACCAGGTTGTGGTGCTTACCAATGTTCCCATCAGCCACCAAAAGGCCATTGGCGACTACTGCCACTCGAAGGGCATTTACGTCGTCATGGCTGATACCTATGGCCTCTTCGGCTCTCTTTTCTGCGACTTTGGCGAGAAATTCACAGTTCTCGACCCCAACGGCGAAACACCGACAACCGGCATCGTTGCCGGCATTGACGAGGAGGGTTTGGTCTCTGTGCTAGACGATAGTCGTCACGGGCTGGAAGACGGAGACTATGTGACCTTTACCGAAGTCGAGGGAATGGAAAAGCTGAATGCATGCGAACCAAGGAAGATTGAGGTTAAGGGGCCTTACACATTCAGCATCGGTGATGTTTCCGGATTGGGACAGTATCAGCGCGGTGGCCTCTTCCATCAAGTCAAGATGCCCAAAATTCTCAACTTTAAGAACTTCACAGATGCCCTCAAGCAGCCTGAATTCGTCATGACCGACTGGGCCAAGTTTGACCGTCCCCAACAACTCCACTTGGGTTTCCAGGCTCTACACGCCTTCCAGGTTGCCAAGGGCCGTCTCCCTGAGCCCATGAATGACGAAGATGCTGCCATCGTTCTGGGCGCCGCAAAGAAGTTTGTTGATGAGGAAAAGCTTGAGATTGAGCTCGACGACAAGCTCCTCAAGGAGCTCAGCTACCAGGCCATGGGAGACCTGAGTCCTATGGCCGCCTTCTTTGGTGGCGTTGCTGCCCAGGAAGTTCTCAAGGCCGTCTCTGGAAAGTTCCACCCCATCTCCCAGTGGCTGTACTTTGATTCGCTAGAGTCCCTTCCCACTCAGACCAAGCGCTCTCCAGAGCTTTGCAAGCCTATTGGCTCCCGGTACGATGGTCAGATTGCCGTCTTCGGAACTGAGTTCCAAGAAAAGATCGCCAACCTGAAGCAGTTCCTTGTAGGAGCTGGAGCCATCGGTTGCGAAATGCTCAAGAATTGGGCTATGATGGGGCTAGGTTCGGGGCCCAACGGACACATCTGGGTCACTGATATGGATTCTATTGAGAAAAGTAATTTGAATAGGCAATTTCTCTTCCGAGCCAATGACGTTGGCCACATGAAGAGTGACTGCGCGGCCAAGGCCGTCCAGCGGATGAATCCAGAGCTCAACGGACACATCACAACCCTCAAGGAAAGAGTTAGCGCCGATACCGAGCATGTGTTCAACGAGGAGTTCTGGAAGAACCTGGACGGCGTTACCAACGCCCTAGACAATGTCGAGGCCCGAACCTACGTCGACCGCCGCTGTGTTTTCTTCCACAAGCCTTTGCTTGAGAGTGGCACGCTGGGCACCAAGGGCAACACCCAAGTCATCATCCCTCATGTCACAGAGTCATATTCGTCATCCCAGGATCCTCCTGAGAAGGATTTCCCCATGTGCACCATCCGCAGCTTCCCGAACCGCATTGAGCACACAATTGCATGGGCAAAGGAGTATATGTTTGAGAGGAACTTTGTCAAGGCTCCTCAGACGGTCAATCTTTACCTCACTCAGCCTGACTTCCTTGCCAAGACCCTGAAGCAGGGTGGTAACCAAAAGGAGACGCTCGAGACCATCCGTAACTACTTGACGACGGAACGCCCCAGGACTTTCGAGGACTGCATTGCTTGGGCTCGTATGCAGTTCGAGACCGAGTTTGTCAACAAGGTTCAGCAGCTACTCTACAACTTCCCTAAGGATTCCGAGACTTCAAGCGGTACACCGTTCTGGTCCGGTCCCAAGCGTGCCCCTGACCCGCTCAAGTTCGACCCGGAGAACCCTACTCACTTTGGCTTCATTGTCGCCGCAGCCAACCTTCACGCCTTCAACTTCAATATCAAATCACCAGGAACTGACAAGGCACTGTACTTGCGGGAGCTAGATAACGTCATTATTCCTGACTTCTCACCAGATGCCAACGTCAAGATTCAGGCTGATGACAAGGAGCCGGTAAGCCAATGTCCGTCCCCACAATGAACCATATGCTAACTAGTCAGGATCCCAATGCTGGCGGAGCTGATAACGGGGATGAGGTCGAGAAGCTCAAGGCCAGCATTCCATCCCCTAGCACCCTCTCAGGGTTTCAACTGGTTCCCGTTGATTTCGAGAAGGATGACGACACAAACCACCATATTGATTTCATCACCGCATGCAGCAACTTGAGGGCTGAAAACTACAAGATCGAGCAAGCAGACCGGCACAAGACCAAGTTTATAGCTGGCAAGATCATCCCCGCCATTGCAACTACCACCGCGCTTGTGACTGGCCTCGTCGTCCTGGAACTATACAAGGTTATCGATGGTAAGGATGATCTTGAGCAGTACAAGAACTCCTTCGTCAACCTGGCACTACCCCTGTTCACCTTCAGCGATCCCATTGCTAGCCCCAAGGTGGAATGGCAATGCAAGGGTGAGACGATGAAGCTGGATCAAATCTGGGACCGATTTGAGCTGGATGATATTACGCTCTCCGAGTTCATCGAGTACTTTAAAGAAAAGGGTCTTACCGTCAGCATGGTCAGTTCCGGTGTTAGTCTGCTATACGCGGCGTTCTTCCCGAAGGCCAAGTTGGACGAGCGCTTGGGACTGAAGATGAGTGCCTTGGCCGAGAAGATCTCAAAGAAGCCGATTCCTGAACACCAGAAGGAGGTCATTTTTGAAATAGTGGCAGAAGATGATGCTGAGGAGGACGTCGAGGTACCGTATGTCAAGGTTAAGTTGGCATAAGAAATACGCAAAGACACAAACAAAGGTTTTTTTTTTCTTTTTCGCGTATAGTAGATATTAGTTATGTCTGATAGATCAAAATGAACTACTATGACAAGTATTTTGAGAGCCGTACACCCTGCCAAGATATCCAGCAAGTAAAGCACAAGTTAAAGTTGTCCCAAGGCGGTGCCTAAGCGTCTGCTCATGGGGAAATTTGAAGAAATTTAGTCATCCTCAGAGGGCACTTGGTAAGGGCAGATTCTGAATCTAAACATTTACTGGCTTGCCACATTCTTTCATGGCGGGGTTTAGGTGGATTTTCCCGAGTACGTCACCATTAGAAGTGTCACACTTGGTCTAGAGCAGTAGCCGTCCACACTCGATGTGTAAGCTAGTGTAAGCTATTATGAAGAGACAAATTATTAGTTAGACTCGTCATATTTGTTCGGGTATTTATATGCTGTTTTCGTCCAGTGAATGTCAATCGTCCCGTTCTTCCAGTCAATGACTCGGCCAGCCCTCCTACGTACCCTTCCCAAGCCTCAGAGCAGCTACATCTTACACCAGATATATTCAACGCGACCACTGTCTACATATACATCGGTGATTGTTGAACAGCTCCCCACATTACCCAGCAAGCGTACGACTCCCCTCTCAAACCTGCCACCATCGCAGCAATTCAGAATGGTAAGAAAACTGCATCTGATATAATATTCAAGTGCTGACAGCATACTAGGGTTCTAAGATCACGGAATGGGTCGACAGGAACGACAAGTCTGGCGAGTTCAAGCGCCAAGTGTCAGCTTTTCGCTCCTGGGTCTCGCGCGAGCCAGGCGCTGAGTTTCCAGCGGAAGCAGGTCGCTACCACATCTATGTGTCCTATGCCTGCCCCTGGGCGCACCGCACGCTCATTGCGCGTAAGCTCAAGGGCCTGGAAGACATCATCTCCTTCAGTGTCGTGCACTGGCACCTCGGCGAAGGTGGTTGGCGCTTCGTGACCAAGGAGGAGCAAGACGATGTACCTGGGGAGAATGCGGTACCCGATCCCTTGCACGAGGGTTTTGAAAGACTCAGGGATGTCTACTTTGAGAGCGAGCCAGAGTACTCGGCCAGGTTCACTGTGCCGGTGCTCTACGACAAAAAGGCCAAGAGGATTGTGAGCAATGAGAGCGCTGACATTTTGAGAATGCTTGGATCAGAGGTATGCTTCCCGATGGATGGATAGACATTGGCATTGCAAACGCTGATCAAGTTTAGTTTGACCATCTCGTGGACGACAAATATAAGAATGTCATCCTTTACCCTGAGAACTTGAGAAAGGAGATTGACGAAACCAACGAATGGACATACGACCTCATCAACAACGGCGTATACAAGTCTGGCTTCGCGACCACAGCCGAGGCCTACGAAAAGAACGTCAAGTCGCTCTTCACGGCGCTGAATCGGGCAGAAGCGCACCTCACGCAACAGACCGAGGGGCCGTTCTACTTTGGTGCCAACATCACCGAGGCGGACATCCGCCTGTACGTCACGCTCATTCGCTTCGACCCCGTGTACGTGCAGCACTTCAAGTGCAACATCAGGGACATCAGGAGCGGGTACCCCCGGCTGCACCGGTGGATGAGGAATCTGTACTGGGGCAACAAGGCGTTTGGCGAGACGACGCAGTTTGAGCACATCAAGTGGCACTACACGAGGAGCCACTCGCAGATCAACCCGCTCGGCATCACGCCCCTGGGGCCTGTGCCCAACATCTTGCCGCTTGAGCAAGAAGTCGAGGCGGTTGAGGCGGCAGTGGCTGCGAGGAAGTGAGGGAATGCAAGGATTCCGGTCTGAAGAGGATTCGTCCTTTGAGACTGTTTGTGTTTGAGATGGGATTGGATCAGGGTCGAGGGGAAAGCAGCTACTGGAAAGAAAATGAAGAAGGAAATCACGGAACAAGTGGCATTGAGGCGAGTTTTGAAGTAATAAATGGTCATCATTTAGTAGTACTAGTAGTACTTGCTACCCGTACGAGTTGTAGGTAGTAATTGGAACAGTCGAAATCAAACTTGGCAATTTGTTAAGATGAGATAACATGTCCAAAGCAGCTGAAAGACCACTTTTGTCACGGCGATGGCAGGTTGCTTTAGGGCGGGGTCACTGTTTCGAGGCTACAAGTACAGTGGACAAACGTGGGCGGCCACGGTTAGGTAGGTAGACGGACGGGGAAATCGGGAAGCGGGCAGAATCAAGCAGAAACGCACAGACTGAGTAGCTCTTGTTGGCCGTTACGTAGCGCCCACATTCAGGAAAAATACAGTGGATGACACATTGATAAGGTACTCCGTACAAGTAGGTACTCCGTAGGTAAGTCCAAGTCCAGCGCACGAACCAGCGCCAGCCTCCGAGTACGACAACCAGCACCAGCACCAGCACCAGCACCAAGTCCCAGCAGACTCAAGACTAGAACCAGCCCAACCTTGGAACCAGAACGATTCTGCTTTTAGACCCAAAGCACGCACAAGCTCGATCCACCCCTCTCTCTCTCTACGGAGTACACAATCACCATTATCATCACTGCTACTGAGTTATTCGTACCACCTACCTACTACCACCGTTACACCAGCAATCTCTCTCTCACACACCCTACCAACTTATCACACTGCCTCACTACGTTCTTCTCTCCAGGCGACGAGACCTAGCTGCAACTAATCTCCTTGCACCGGACGAAAATCGATCAATCCTCGACGACCCATCTCCCGACTTTTGAGCAGAATTGATACTCTGCCCCCCCTACCCTCGGTCTTCTCTCTGAGCCTGCGACGTCGCAAGGTCTGCGGCGACCGGTGACCGGCGACCGCTCCCACGCCCAAACAGATGCGCACCGCGCAAAGAACGCCCTGTCATGGCAACAATATATACGGCAGAGGAGCTTCTCTTTCTACGGGACTCACCGCTATGCAAACGTCCAGATAATCTCCCTCCTCCCGAGGAGTGGATGGGGTAGGCCCGCCATTTTTTCCCACGTCCCCAGCCCGCACCGCATTGAAGCCCAAAATTTTACTGACGTCGGTTGGTGGCCCAAAAGCCCTCCTCAGGAGCAGAACCGAAATATACAGAACAGAGCGCCCGTGGGCGATAGGACACGGGTAAACGACAATGCCTTGCTCGATCAGAACCGCCGGCCGGCTTTTGATCGCCATGTACCGCGAAACAGTGCAACAAGTGCGTAAACCCCCATTTCCCACAGTTCCTTATGCGTGCGCGCGAGCCCTTTATGCTAAATATACATGCTGCAAGATCCCGAAGATATTGTCTTTGCGCCCCCACGCATGTCCTTTTCCTCTTCGTCTCGAATCGGCGGCAAAGGTCAAGATGGCGACAGAGCTGGTAAGGACGGCGATGCTGCCCAGGGTCGATTCAGCAACCTACGCCGCGTAGGCGAGAACGACGGAGACCGGTTTCGGGAGGGAAGAAACGCAAATCCCCTACGCCGCCGCAACGATAGCGGTGACGGCGACGCCGAAGGTTGGAGCACAGTTAAACCCAGAAAGAGTTTTGGTGCGGAAGGTGCTGAACGTTTCCAAGGCAGGATGGGTGGGAATTTCCGTGACGACAAGAGGAACCCCCGCGATCGAGACGACCGCTCCGCTAAGCCATTTGACGGCTTTTCCCGAGATAGGGACGGCGACGACGAAGGCCGCCCACGGAATGGCGTCGGAAGGAAACTCGAGCCATGGAGCAAGACTGAAGCAAGCGAACCTCACACCGGTCCCGCACCCGAGAAACGGGAGCGTATGGACAGAGCTAAGAGCTGGAGGGAGCGTGACCCTGCGTCTCAATCTCTGGACGACCGTGGCAACAATCAAAACACCACTCGCTGGGGAGGTCGAGACCAGCGCCAGGAGCGAGAGCCTGAATGGCTTGACGAACCCGTCGAGCTCAAGGTTGAGGCCAAGACGCAACAGGATTTCCAAAAGTGGATGGAAGAGATGAAGAGGCTCAAGGGCGAAGGCTCAGCTGGCAAACCGTCTGCTGCCCCCATGCCCGAAGCCTTCGAGGCAGCAGCCAAACCTCCCGCCCAGTCTGCGCCACCTGTCGAGACAGGGCCAGACAAGTTCTTCATGGCCTTTGGTGCCCAAACTGGCATAGAAGTATCGACGCCAATCGAGCAGGATGGTCAAGCTCCCCGACCGAAACCCTCAGGGAAGTCATCCAGGTTTACATCGTTCTTTGCTCAGCCCCAAGAAGCTGCGCCAGCCACGGCACCCACGCCGCAGCAAAAGCCCGAGCCTATTCTTCCCATGACGAGCCCTCCCGTAGGCGGTAGCATATTCCCTCCGGGATTCAGCGCGCCCCCTGGTGCCCCAGACGAAGAGAAGCAAGCGTTCCAGCAACTGCTGGCCAAGTTACAGAAGCAGTCTGTCAGCGCTACGCCTCCGCAGTCGTCGCCGTTCCCTGCTCCTCAGGGCAATCATGGCGAGGCGAGCAAGAAGAATTCCGTCACTTCTTCCTCCCCGTTCCAGATTTTCCAAGGAGGTGAGCGTAGGGATGGCCCTATAGGGCGACCCCCAGGAGCACAGCACCAACACCAAGAGATCCATGCTCCACGACCCCAGCAACAGGCTAGACCCGAGCAGCTCCTTCAAGACCTCGTAGGTCATCACCAGCGTGTATCCAGCCAGGGCTCTACTCGCGGTGAGCCCACACGCAACAACAGCAATGCCGAATTCTTGATGAACTTGATGAGGGGTGGCGGTCCAGACAACCGCTCTGATTCCGCCCTCATGCGCGCCCATCATCAGCATCAGCAGCAGCAGCAGCAGCAGAGACAGGCTGCCCAGTTTGAAGAGCGCGAGCAGTTCTCCCCCCAAGAGAACCGTGGCCCGCCACGCAATATCCCCCCTCCTCCAGGTTTCCCTATGAGCGATTCTTTCCAGGGAAGCGACGGCGACTCTCGTCCATCTCAGCCAACGCAGATCCTGCAGCGCCCCCATCCCCCGCCAGGCCTCGACCAGATGCCCCCCAATTGGATGAGCGCCGGCCAAATGCCACCGCATCCCCAGCAGCGCCAGCAACCCCCTCAGCAGCAATCCCAGCCGCAGACGCCGCAGCAGCAGCAGCCCACCCGCGGCGGAGGCCCCATGATGGCTCCCCCTGGCCTCACCGGTGGTCCCAACCGCAACATGCCCCCTCCTCACATGTTCCCTCCCAACTTCCCCCCAGGCGCCATGCCCCCTCCGGAGATGGGCAGCATGCCTCCCCCGCGACACATTGGTCCCCCGCCACCAGGCTTCTTCAACAACATGCCTCCTGGCTTCATCCCTCCCCCGGGCCCCCCGGGTTTCAACGGCCCTCCCGGAGTCCCCGAGTCGCCGCACGGCTTTGCCGGTAGTCCATTCGAGAGAGGCATGCTACCTCCCGGTGCCCACAGCAGAGGTGCCGGCTTTGGAAGGGGATAGGCATGTCCTCGGGCTAAGTAGGATACTACTACTAGTCTCATCGCCCACGATTTTACAAGGTTCTATTTTTTCAAAACAGAGACTATGATTAGGTTTGAAGGAATTCGGGGGCTTGTGGGTGCTGCTCTTATATTTTTGCTGGATGTTCATGGGCCGCGGGCTCAAGGGATGTATGTAGTCGTCGAGAAAGAGATGAAAATGAGAAAAATCATTGAAAATCCAACACACTACTTCACATGATATGAAAGGATGACAGGTAGTGAGATGGAATGTAAGTCGTATATTGCATCTTTATATACCTTTCTCCTCCTCCTCCTCACATCCCGCCAAACGAATAGCCAAACGCAAACAGAAAAGGGGGGACTATGAAAAGGATGCTACCCAACGCCACGCTCCGTGAATCCAACAAACAAAATTCCAACACCGCTTTCTTCTTCTCAAGAGACACTCTTCTGCAACCTTCTCCTTCTCATCCTTGGCACCGACGCCGCCGTCATGCTGCCGTCCCCGCTCCCGGCGGACTCGCTCCCTGACGCGGAAGAGTTCTACTTCTTCAAGCCTAGGAAGTTGCGCCGCTTCTTCTCCTTGTGTAGTTTGCCACCATCGGCCCCGTTGGCGGGAGGCTGCGGCGCAGGGCGGGGCTGGCTAGGCGATGGTGAGCGGTGGGATTGGGGTGGATGCTGGGCATTAAGGGACATGTTGGACATGGCTTGCGTGGGCGGCGTTGGACGAGAGGGTAGACCGCCTTGAGGGATTGGCCTACGGCCCGGCATCTGTTGCTGCTGCGGAGGGGGTTGAGGAGGTGCGGGACGCTCGAAGAGATGTGCTGGAGCGCGAGGCTTGGGCCGCAATACGGGAAGATCAAGCTGTCTCCTGTCCTTGGAGAGGTCCTTTACCTGGCGAATGAAGAGCTGTGGCGTCTGCATGTGCGTTGTAGCGAGAATGATGTCTTTCCCTCGCTGGTCGCCTATCTCGTAGCAAGCTTTGCTCTCCGAGTACGTGGCGCCTCCAGCCATGAAGACGATAATGCGTTGACGATTTTCTACGGGTCGGCGACCGGAGGACGCCCAGTTGGGTCGGCCGGCACGGAGAGAGCCACCTTGTGCGAGGAGCAGATCCTCGTTGGGATCCATAGGAGGTTTGACGTAGGGGAACGAGGTCTGGTCTAAAGTACCCTTTGTAAGCCCTTCAAGAGCGGAACGCAGGACGGGCTCGAAGCGGGACAGGCCGTGCTCTTCATCCACCACCATTGTCTTGGGGTCTTTAGGGAATAAGGGAGGCGGAGGCTGCCGGATATCTTTGAGGTTCGTGCGGGTGGTCTTGCCGCCGAGGTGTTCTAGATTGGCCATTACCTCACCATCTTGCTGAGGAAGAGATGCGTGGGCCAAAAGACGTTTGATATCCTCCACGACGATGCCGTCCCGGTAAAGAGCAAACATGATGATGAGGCGCAGGCGGTCGCCAGGCGTAACAGCGTCATCATCGAGCAGGCGAACAACAGAGTCGAGAACGTTCTTGGGCTTCTTAAAATCCTCGTCGAGGCCAGTGGACATTGTCTGCTCAATGGACGAGACGTCCGGCAGCTTATGGTGCTGGAAGATGTTCATGCATTCTTGCGCCAAAGTCAAATGCAACGAATACGCCTCCTTCATTTCTTGGAACTGTGGCAGGCCAGCCAGCATGTCTCTAATGGCATTCAAGCTTGTAGCATCACCCTCTTCGTTTGCAAAGTGTGGGTTCTGTTCCATAAACTTCTTAAAGCTGCGCATCAGGCCATCAATGGTGTCCTTCATGTGCTGATGTCGCATCTCGACCCAGACCTTGTCCTTCTCTGTCAGCTCCGAGTCCTTCTCCTCCGCCTCGGGGGTTCCAGCATTGATAGTTGTTCGGTATGTGACCTTGTCCCCGTCTTTAATGGGCAACAAATCGTGTGCCATAGCTTGATAGGAGAACTCGTGCACGAGCGGAGCCATGAGATCCATAGACCGATCGGTAATGAGGAGAGTCGATTGTGGTCGTTGCGAGGGCGGTGGGAAATCGCGGTTCCATTGCGCAAAGTTATCCAATTCTTCTTGCACAAATCTCGCCAGGTGGCCGCATAGAACAGCCGCTTCGTGGATCGCACTCGTAGGTCGGTAATATCTAACCTTGGGGTATTCACCAAGCGTGATGCAGACGCCGGCAATCTGGTATCTCTTAGCCATGCCTCAATTTCTTCCGCAAGCTCTTAACCCACCTTTTTTGCTAAACTTTGCATGTGCTGCGGAACGAGGTCGTTACACGCCGGGTGGTACAGCATGGGGAAACTCCACGGATCTCGGAACGTGATGAGGTGCGATTCTCGAGGGTAGAAGTCGATAAAGAGGGCTTTAGTACTTGCGCGAAGCTGGCGCACGCCAGGAAAGTCGTCAATCTTTCGGCGTAGACCTCCGTCTATCAGGGTGGTCCACAAGAGGTAGCCGGATCTATATCTTCGGCGTTCGAAGTCGGCTAGGAGGCATTCGACGATGTGCGGCTCGGGGGAGAGAAAGTAAATAGCGTCCATGTCTGGGTTCTCATCGCGGCGATCCTCAATGCGCTCGATAGCTAGGGGTTGATGTTCAGCACTAGATCACATATTGTCCCGGTGAATACAGACTCGCGATGTTGTTATTGAGAATGTCATCTTCTTTGACAACATTATCGAGGATCTTTTTGGAGGTTTCGTCGACAATCAAGCATTTCCACTGTAAAGTACCATACTCCATTAGCTGTCTCTGGTGGCGTGCTCGAGCTGCTAGCTAGGGCTCTTCATACATCGCCTTGAGTGATTCTCTTGATCTCTTGAATGATAGCTAAAGCTCAAGTCAGCAGGTATATTGGCAAAAGATGCTTGCTTGGTTGCTGACCATTATGCTGCTCCTGAAGGACGGAAAGCCCCATGACGGACAGCTCGTGGGGAGGCTAGAACGGAAAGGCGCGCAAAATCGAGCAAGGCTGAGAGCAAGCAAATGACGGGTATCTCGGTAGGACCAAAGTATGAAGCACAAAAAAAAGGATAAGTTCAGTCGGACAAAGCCCAAACCTAGAGGAAATGAAGGGGGTTGCTTGAGTGGACGTGGCGGGGTCCGCGACAAGTCAATGCATTGGAGCTCTAGGCTGGGCTGCGACTGTGCTAGTGGTTCATGGTGAGCACCGACCGCCGTTGTTTCAACTTGATTTGCCAGGTAGTGACGTCGATCAGCACACAGCGCTGGTCGTCGCTTTTCGGCTACCCTAGACTATAAGGCATACGTTAAAAATGATGGTTTACGATTTGACAAACAATACTCTTTTTTGAATATTTGAAATGCCACATCTAATGAGTTGCTCTCTAAGATTACGATATAAGTTACTTATTCAGTGGACCTGACAAGCTTATGCAAAGAAACGAGTTCACACTCCAAAAATATAACTCCATATTGAGCAGTTCCAACCCGTCAACACCTTTCTTGACTGGAAATTGTAACTAAGCAGAGTTTATGTTGCAAACATCTGCCACGATGATGTCGATGAAATGGCCATGATTGCCTCATTTCAGGGTCAGGTGCAATACTGCCAATAGTTCTTTCGCAGATCAAACGTGACTTATGCCAGGCACCAGACTACTAGTGCTGATGCCTGCATATGATACGAGCCGTCGTCTCCTCGGCTGTACGGAGTCATCAGTGGCGGAGCAGGCTGCCACTATGAAACGCATTCAAATATTCGTCAACCAATAGTGGCCACTTGTCAGTGAATATTAACTCAAGGCAGACGTTTGATTTATAGAGATGCAACGTGCTGCCGCCGAAGGGGACGATTGCTTGATCTTGCCACACACCAGTTTCCTCTCTTGTCCGCATTTCCAGTATGGCACATCATCGCCAGCGATTGTCTCAGGTATCATCAAAAACCACAGCTCCAAGCCATGTGGAGGGCATACAAACGGGGACAGAGCCTCGGGTGGACAAGCTGGACTTCATGTCTCTCCCCCCTGAGATACACCTTGCGGTCTCGAAGCTGCTCATCTATCCCGACGCCCTCTCACTCAAGCACACAAACCGCCATCTATACTCATTGGTCAACACAGATATCGAGCTCAAGGTAGAATGGCTCGTGGAGCGACGTAGCCTTCACTTGGAGTGCCCTGATAAGCGATGCGATTTGGGAAGTGATATCAAATTCTGTAGGGGAAGTGTACCGTAAGTAGTATTCTCCTATTCCTGAGTGCTACTTTGCGGCTCGGGCTGACTCGAGATAATAAGCCTACTGATGAAGCGACGCCGAGAGCACATGGAGTGCGAATCTCGACCTGGTCTTGGATGTCTTGTCTTTAGCACCAAGACATGTTCGCACAAGCCAACGCCTAACGTTTGGAGACGATGGTTGGGCAAGAAGTTGACAGTTGAGCTGTGGTGGGTGCTGCTGGCAGTGCTACCTTTGCTTTTCTGTTGGACCTGGATGGTTGAGCTTGTCAGAGGCCAGTGAGACGGACAACTTCTACTCCCGTGTTTGACCTGACAAGGAGCTTCTGTCTTGGGCGGTAATATGTGGACGAGTGTGCTGCACGCCTTTTCTTGGTTTCCGAGTTTTGTTTTTGTGCTCCGCGCTGGTGGCGGTATCCATGCTGGTTCATGGTAGTGCTATTCGATGTTTTTATGTTTGGCCATGACAATGAGCGATTGCACCATAATATTTCACCAATTTGATATAAATAAGGACTTTGTTACTATATCTCTCTGTACACTGGTCCATTGGATGCATTGTAGTGACTGGATTAGGCGCCCTGGCCAAAAAAAAAGGAACCATTCGCTGAGATGGACGACAAACCCATGGAATGAGCAATAATCAGGAATGGCAGCCTGTGAAAAATTGCAAAGATTAGATGCTCAAATATGGTGAGCAGGCAGAAGGTGGCGAATAAAGTAGTAGCCTGAAAGTGCACGCATATAATACGAGGATGCCACGTGATTGCGTGCGTGTATCGCGTTTCACCAAAATCCGCGAATGCATTTATTATTTAAGGCTGGCGACTCAACCCCGCTCGAAGAGCGTCCCGGCCCGCGACCAGCGTCATGAATCACCACCCGAGTCATGAGATATGGCGACCTCTCTACTTGAGACAGATAGTGACAGCGAATTTGGCTATGACTTGACCCTGGAAGATGAGGAGGCGCTGTTCCAGGCCACCTCGTCCACCGACCGAAACTCGGCACCTCGACTGACGCCGTTGCCAAGCGATGCCGCAGGCGCCAAGATCGATTCTGTTCCTGGTAGAACAGAGAGCCTTGCTGGCGACGATATGGCGCCTTTGTCTGAATTGGCACCGGTCTATGATCTCGGCCGCCGGGAGGTTGGCCTTCGCTCAGCATGGACCAAGGAGGCGCCGCGCGGGCTGCCAACCCCTGCGTCCTTGCAACAAGCGGACCTCAAGTATCCCGATTGTGAGCCGTCCATGGGAGGTATCCTTTCACTTAGCTAAAGACTGACTGACCACGAAGCGATTAGTGACCCGGGCGTTGATTGACGCTAAACAGCGTGCCGAACGGTCTGGATCCGTGGAGCTAGAAGCGGTGTCAGCACCCGACACTGCAGGCGTGCAGCAGGATGCTCCCGAAGACGATCGATCGCCTTTGCAGAGGTTTCGGTTATATCCTAGGAAGCCATTGACCGTGACGGATCTAACCTCTGGCGCCTGGTGCGAACTACAATACTGGTATACCCTTACCCGCCTGCCCGGCGGCAGGAGAACGCGGACGGCAGCGATGAAGCAGGGTTCAAAGGTGCACAAGAAACTCGAGGACGAGGTACATGTCACCGTAAAAGTTGACATCATGTCCAAGGAGGATGGCTTCGGCCTGAGGCTTTGGAACTTGGTTCAGGGTCTGCGCACGTTGCAAGACACTGGCCTGACTCGTGAATTGGAGGTTTGGGGCATGCTGGATGGCAACTTGGTGAATGGTGTCATTGATGGGGTGAGCTACGAAAACCCCAACCCCGAGTTCGAGTTCGAGCTCAGTCAGGGGTCATCACAGCAGGACTCGTCCCAATCACGTCTATCAGACTACTTCCCATCACAAAAGGAAAAGCAGTTGGCCTCTAGAAAGATCTACCTAGAAGATGTCAAGACACGGGGAACAATGACTCCCGTGTCAATGGCCCTTCTGCGTCCTGCCAAGATCCAACTGCTGCTCTACCATCGGTTTCTGTCAGAAATGGCAAGCCGCAATTTGGACTTTTTGAAAGTCTTCAGGCGTTATGGTCTGGATCCAGATGAGCCCTTCTCCGATGCCTTTATTGCGCAGATAGGCAGCTTACATGATGAGATATTCGTGGACGCATCTTCTACGACGCAGGATACACCTGCTCCATCAGGGACGACGAGTGCAAGCGAACTGGGTTCGTCACAAATAGAGCACGACATGCTAAAATACCGCTCGTTGAGAGAGCTGCTCGATCTCGTACACGAGGAGGTTGCTCTAACTTTCCCAGAAGGCGAGGAATCGCTGGGAGGTATGCTCCGTGTGCGATATGTATACCGCGGAGACGGGAAAGAACTCGATAGACACGACTTTCCCGTTGTCAAGGAGGCTTTGGATGAGTACTTGTCAGATTACATGGAGTGGTGGCGGGGCGAGCGGAAGGCGAAAGGAGTTGAAATCGAGGAGGCTTTCAAGTGCAGAACTTGCGAGTTCGCCTCGGACTGCGAGTGGAGGGAGGGGATGGATCGCGAGAGAGTAAATAGAGCAGAAGAAAAGGTCAGAGCGACAAGAAGAGCCGGGGGTACATCACGATGAATATGAGTTGGGCATTGGGTATCATACCATTTAGGATACATCATCTCACGAATTCTTGACTGTTCTCTCTATTTGCTGTGACCTGCTGTTTGGATTGAGAAGCTTGGTTGTGCTGTGCATTAACAGGGGTGCCCATATGATGGCTAGACACGAATGTTACTGATATTCTCTTGACATTACATATAAAACGTCGAGAGCTTGAAAAATTACGGCCTCTTTCTTGTCTTGACTTTTACCGGTAGTCCATCTTTAGGATGAGGCGTGATTGTATCAGCAGGTTGTACCTGGTAGGCCGGCTCGCCCAAGAACTCGGGCGCATCAGCGGGATACGCGGCGTCGACATCAATCTCTCGCACCGTCAGCGCTAGAAGTAGCCTTAGCTCAAGGTTTGCCAGCTCCTGTCCGATGCAGTTTCTCGGGCCCATCTCGAATGGCCTGTAGGCGTTCTTGGGCGGGTGCAGAGCGTGGCCCTCTGGGACGAGGAAGCGCTCGGGGTTGAACGAGTTGGGGTCGGGGAAGAAGGCCGGGTTGCGGTGTACGGACGTCGGCGTGGAGAACAGCATGAAGCCCTCGGCGGGGAAGCGCTCGCCTGTTTCCGGCACGGTGAGGAAGAAGTCTTTGACGCCTTGGCGGTTGGTGCCCGCTACGGGGAAGAGGCGGAGGACCTCCTTGACAAAGGCGATGGTGTAGGGCATCTGGTTCAGCAGGTTTGCGTCTGCGATGAGCTTGGATGGTGCCTCCTCGGGGTTCTTGCCGAGGACCCCGTCGTGCTCGGCGCAAACCCTCTCGGCGCACTCGGGATGCCTGGAGAGCATGTAGTAGCAGTATGACAGCGTCGAGGCGGTGGTGTCGTGGCCCGCGAAGAGAAACGTCTTGATGTGGTTGACGACCTTTTCCAGGAAAGCAGGCGGGATGTTCTGGCGTGCGGAGTAGTCGACGCTCTCGACGTAAGACTGGAGGGCGAGGTGCATGATGGTCTTGGGCCCCTCGTGCTTCTCAAAGTTGAGGGCAGTGTCGGTGATGTAGGGCATGATGGCGTTGCGAAAGCGGCGGTGGTACAGCCAGTGGTAGTAGCGCTGCAGGGGGTTGAAGCGCTTCGCAGGCTCGATGTTGAAGTACACGTAGCCGACCTCTGCGAGCATCGCGTCCAGCAACGGGATGGACCTCTGCTGTGCGTGGAAGCGGGTGTCGAGGACGGCTCTCCCTATGATGTCCACGGTGGCGCTCGTGGCGTACTTGTCCAACTTGATGACCTCGCCCGTGTCCGCAAACCCCTTGAGCTTCTCCCTGAACACGAGGGCCTCCTCGACGAAGGCGGGCACCATGGACCGCAGGTTCTTCATGGAGAAGCCCGGGTTGAAGATGGCGCGGGCGGCCTTCCACTCGGCGCCCTCGGCAGAGATGAGGTCGTCGTTCTTGGTCAAGGGCTTGAAGGCCTCCTGCAGACGGTGGTACTTGGCCTGGTTGTCGTCCTGGGTGAACTGAGCCATCATGTCCGGGTGGTAGACGGCGAGGATGGGCGGCGCCGTGGGCCACAGGTCGAGGTAGCAGATGCCCTTTGCCGCGACCTCGGGGTACAGTTCCGCGACGAGGATGGGGAAGCGGTGGCCGTAGGCATCAGGCGGCATCTTGAAATGGCTGGCTACTTTTTGGGCGACGCCTAGATGACCAAACAGCCAGTGGTGAGGCAGGAGTTTCTTGGAACAGCATTAGCTCTCGGAGCGTGAGGTCGCTTTTGCGTCGTCGTACTTACAATGCCATGTTTCTTCGAAGCTCGACGGAACATGTATCGCACTTGGAACAGGCGAGCAAAGAAGTAGACAATGCTTAGGAGAAGCAGATAGCCAGATGTCTTGAAGACGGCCCAAGCATTTGGGACTGCAAGCTGTGTGAGCAACATGGTGATGCCCTGCTTCACTTACACAGACAAGCCATAATGACCAAACACGCAAGAAGGAAGAAGTCGAATAACATCCTTATGAAAGTAGAGAGGCATCTTGCAGAAACACTATCAGTGTTAATTGATTGGCCCTGGGCAGACGTCATCTAGTGAGCACCGGCATGATCTTCTCCACTGAAGGAGGCCTGATCTGAGGTTTTAGGATTAGAGTACGATGTGGAGGGGTTACTCCCACCAACGTCGGGGATCATCATCTCTTGTGTATGTACATACAGGAGACCCCCCGGGACTATCAATGGCTCTCACATATCGAACAAAATGAGGTCTCAGTTTGATATATCGATGAGCTGACCAGATGTCGGCGAGCATAGCCTGCTAACATGGAGTTGAAGCTGCCCATTTGCGCTGCATCTTCTTTGCCCTATTTCGTTGTGAAGATGTTCCATCGCGATCGACCATGTTTCTCTGGAGTCTTCCGTGGCCTAATGCTGATGGTATTGGTCGTAGCAAGTCAAATCATATGCGGGGTTGCGGGGAACTCGAATGCCAGAGTCATGCATGGCTCAGAATCCTTGTCTTTGGGAATTGGCCATGTCTTGAGCTAGTTGACATCTGGATGGGAAAAGATGAAGTTGGGTGGTGGTGGTTATTAGGTAGTGGTCGGTTGGTCGTCATGAGTACTCCGTATGATTTTACCTTGTCGCAATTGGCCGAAGGCGGAGCCAATTTCCAGCATCAACCTTCCTTTTCTTACCCCGACCTCACCCCATTTGCTTACCTACCTACCTAATCCTCATCGCGCAAAGTAAATAATTATCTGACAACCTACGTTGAGCTGGAGCAATCATATCGTTAAACCCAAGACGGAGCAAGCAGCAGATGCTTTTACCACTGTGACAGCGTCCTTTATACAGGGCGGCGATACCGGTCACGGCCATGGGGACGCGAAGGCAGCGAGACGATATCGAGCGAGACTACAGCGAAGATTACGATGATCACGATGAAGACGTCCCTCTGCACCACAAGAAACCCTTTGGTGCAGGCATCAAGCGCAAGAGGGTCGAGTTCGTGCGTGCTCAGGACCCAGACGAGGATGCAGTTGGGACAATAGCCAAGGCGAACAATGGCGCTGCCGTTGCGGACCTCTACGCAAACCTCGTCCTTAAGCAGCAGCCTGCGGCAGACGACAACTCCGGATCGAAGACGCCTTCCAAGACGGCAACGCCGACTCACAAGGACGATACGGACGAATACCCCATTTGCTCAGTCTGTGCTCTTCCCATCACGACCACTGTCGCACAGCACAACACTACGCTCGCACACCAAGTCAGCCTAGAACACTCCCACCCGCCATCGCATCTTGACCGAACGAGGATGGGCCTGCGCGCCTTGGAGGCCCGCGGCTGGGACCCGGACTCGCGACGAGGACTTGGGCTGGAAGGGGAGGGGATGCGCTTCCCCGTCAAAGTATCCGCGAAAGAAGACACTCTGGGCATAGGCGCGACGGTTCCCGAGGTAAAGGTCAAGGAGGAAAAACCTAAGCCGTTGCCTACGATGAACAAGAGGGAGATTAAGCAGGAGAGAGCAAGGGAGAGGGAGAGGGCGGAGCGCTTGCAGGCGGAGATATATGGTAGGGTTGATGTGGAAGCATACCTCCGAGGGTACAGGAACGATACATGATCCGCATTATCAAGTTCCATCGGACAGAAATGATGCCTCGTCAAAGGAACAACAACTTTTCCAACTCGCGTCCCTAATGGGACAAAACATAGGACGGCTTCAGCTGCGGCAGCTTTAGTTAAAGCCGTCCTATATTTCCCATTAGGGACGCAAGTTGGAAAAGTTGTTGTTCACTTGCCGGGACATCAGGTTGGGAGGATATTGCCAAATGTTGATGGAGATGTGATTGCTTGCTTGATGGATGGTGATGGCGGTGTCGCGGCAAAAGTGCGCAGACGTAATCACAGCACGAGGTATTGCAAGACCAAGGAAACCCGTTTTTTTTAATCTATTAGAAAAGGAAGCATGAGGCTTCCTTTTATATAGGTTGAGAAGCATACACTGTAACGTTGTATGCTTTATGGGGCAACGAGGCCTTTATGGCCTGCTCTAACGTGGCGAAAGGAGGTTGGTCTAACTCAGAGAGGGGGAAGTTGTGCATGCCCTTGTGTGTATCAGACCTACCTCCCTACAACTCGTAACACATGGATGTTCGGTCGTCGAGGATCCAGGGCACTCGCTTGAGCCCATATCAACCTCGTCCTGAGCAAGCGACCGATGGCCCGTCAGAACTACGTGTCACTGCTCGAAGAAGAGCAATCTGGGATAAAGAAAGCCAAGATTGCATTTCTTCGCGAGCCTCCGGGCCGGATGCCAGGTTCCCGCGCATGAAGACTTCTTTTCTCACACGCAAAGGCCGCGATGGCCCGGAGGTTCGAACTTTTGAGCCAAGCCGGGTGTATCACGAGAATGTGCCTAAATGTTAAATTGACCAGGAACGGATCTTGGCTCTGATCACACACAACGCTCTTGATTTTGCTTCTCAGGTGACCGGCATTCCGCTTGGGACCCAACGCGGAGCCTGCCACCTCCGAGATGCCCTTTTCAGACGATGGCTTCTTCTCCAGATTTCCCCAAAGGGTGGTATTTCCCCCCCACAGTTGTTTGCTGTCTACCGGCTAAAGGGCCGTAGGGCCGGCATTGGGATTGGAGCGGGAGACGGAGTTGTTTTATGATTTCGCATTTGGCTCGTCCCTGCTTTGGCCATGGCGTCTAATCTAATTGCAATCTGTTTGAGGCAAAGCAGAAGCATTGGGGGCAACATGGCGGCCCGTTTCTAGTATATAACATCTGCTGGTTCCTCCGTCAATGGCTGATCTACTCTCCTGTTCTGTATTAGCCGACATCTCAGATTATACGGACACGACGATGCCTTCTTCCTTTCCCCTCGTGGCCTCGGCCCTCATTGGCCTCGCCGCCGCCCAGCACGTTGGCAAGACCCCGGAGGTGCACCCCAAGCTCATCACCTACGAGTGCACTATCGATGGTGGCTGCGTTGAGCAGAAGACGGCAATCGTGCTCGATGCCCTCTCCCACCCCGTCTACCAAGTCGATGCGCCCAGCTTTGGATGCGGCGACTGGGGCAACCCGCCCAACAAGACGGCCTGCCCCGATATCGAATCGTGCCAGAAGAACTGCGTCATGGAGGGCATTGAGGACTACTCTAGTCATGGCGTGAGGACCGATGGATCCGAGCTCCACCTAGACATGCTGGCGGACAACGACGGCCGTGTCCTGAGTCCTCGCGTCTACCTCCTGCGCGAGGACGAGCAGGAGTACCAGATGCTGCAGCTCACGGGCAAGGAGTTCACCTTTGACGTTGACGTCTCCAAGCTGCCCTGCGGCATGAACGGCGCTCTGTATCTATCCGAGATGGTTGCCGATGGCAGCAAGTCTGACCTCAACAAGGCCGGTGCTTTCTACGGTACCGGTTATTGCGATGCTCAGTGTTACACCACACCCTTCATTGGTGGCGAGGTACGTTGAAAAAAAAAATCACTTCTACGCATGAAGTGTCTAAGCTTTTCTGACTCTTTGTGTCCCAGCCCAACCTCGAGGGCTATGGCTCATGCTGCAACGAGATGGATATCTGGGAGGCCAACGCTCGTTCCGCCCATCTCGCCCCCCACCCTTGCAACGTCCCCAGCCTGTTCGAGTGCGAGGGCGACGAGTGCGCGTACGAGGGCGTCTGCGACAAGGACGGCTGCTCCTACAACCCCTACCGCCTGAAAAACGAGGAATCGTACGGCGAGGGCGAGGCCTTCTCGGTCGACACCTCCCGCCCCTTCACCGTCATCACCAGCTTCCCGGCCGACGACCAGGGCAAGCTCGTCGCCTACCACCGCAAGTACGTCCAGGACGGCGTGCTCATCGACCAGGGCGCCACCAACGTGACCAACTTCCCCGAGCAGGACTTCCTCGACGACCCGCTGTGCGAGTTCCAGGGCGCCCGCAGGTACCGCGAGCTCGGCGCCACGGCCGGCATGGGCGAGGCGCTCGCCCGGGGCATGGTGCTCGCCATCTCCGTCTGGTGGGACGAGGGCGGCTTCATGCGATGGCTCGACGGTGGCGAGGCCGGCCCCTGCGACGAGACCGAGGGCGACCCCAAGAACATCCGCAAGATCCAGCCTGATACCGAGGTCTTCTTCAGAAACATCAAGTGGGGTGAGATTGGATCTACTTACTCGGTTCCTTCCAAATCATCCAAGCAGCACTAGAGAGGGGAGGATGATGATGATGATGGATGATGGATGAGCATGTTTTCTTTTTTGTATATACCTGATTGAATATACATGATATATCCATGTCCGCTGTGTCTTATTTTGACCCCGAATGATGGAAAACATGTAGGTACTGCGTTTGTGAACAAAAGCGTTTGCCACGTGTGCATTGCTTTTTTTCTTTGTTCACACGTCTTATTAGGCGCAAGGCACTAACACGGATAAACAAAAAGCAAACAAAAAGCCATAGAACAGCAACTCCTTTGTTCATACGCCATCTCGCAAACGCCATTTAATAGAACCTCTCTATGCCATGTATTTTTATCGCAGAGGGTTTTTGTACTCCTTTTTCTCTTCTTCTTCTTCTTTATTTTCCCATCTATATGTAATATTTGACCAGCGGTCCTTATCATGATGATGTACAACGTCACATTTTCGCCTGGATTACTGAGTAGCGCAATGCACAATCTCTACACTGGTTTACAGCACATGGTCACGGCGGTGGACGAGAACCATCTCTTTGGGCTTCTCGGCATCCTTTGCGCACTGCTCGCTCTCGACGGGATGCTCTTCAGGCCCGCGCAGCAGCCGACCGTGTCCAAGGGTTTCCACGACCAGGAGATGAAGCGCCTGCACCGGGCGCGCAACAGCCTTCACAAGACGCTCGAGGAGCACAGCCAGCGTCTCGGGGAGGCGGCCGTCTTCCTCAAGAACTACCAGGTCCTCATGAACATGTACGCCGTCCTCGAGGCGCGGCACCGGCACGACAAGGAGGCCATGGCCCGGATCAACGAAGAGATGAACCGCATCAACGAGGAGGCTCGCCGCGTCGAGGCGAGGGCGAGGCAGGCTACGTCCACGGGCGCCAGGGAGGCCATGGAGAGGGACCTGCGCAAGCTCAAGATGGTGCTGCGGGCCAAGCAGGAGTCGCTCGACGACATGTGCTCCGAGAGCAAGAGCAAGGACAAGAAGATTACCGAGCTCGAGGACGAGAACAGGAGCATAAATGACAAGTACAAGATGGAGTCCGAGTATGTCGCTCTGCTGAGGCGGAGGATTGTGCAGCTGCAGGAGGCGCTGGAGGAGAAGAAGCGGCGGAATGAAGCATCGTCATCGCCCGTGGCGAGACAGAGCAGGGGGGAGGAGATGGAGGAGATGGCCCAAGAGTTCGTCGACGGCATGGAAGAGCTGGACCGGTTCTACTACAAGTGCCATCCCGAGGAACGTCGCGGGAGCGCCGATTCCATGGCATCTCAAGACGGGGGCGGCAACAACCAGAGACCAGTTGCGCTGGCGGACGAGCTGGCCGGTGCGTGGGACTCCAACTCTGACGAAGCCAGCGAGGAATCAAGTTGAAAAGAAAAAAAACAAGAACAAATCTGGCCGTGCAAGATTCAATAATGAGTGTTTAAAAAAGTTACAAGTCCCTTTTGCCTTTGCCGGAGTCAAGCGGTAGGAAAAGAGAATGGAAGAGTTGGCAGGGTAAGCCATGACTTGCTGAACAAAGACTAACCAACCCCGGAGCCGTAGAAGAGTTTTGGATCCTTCTACAGCAAAAGCTCTGGTATGTACTCCGTACTCCGTAGGTATTCCCGGATTCCCGGGATGTCGTTGAGTCAAGGCATCAAGATTGTAAACGGAGGGAAGAACTTTGGGCGGGGGATCCACGAGGATGCTGCATACGTCAACACGTTTTTTATCCCCCTCTAGGGCTAGTCAGTCCTCTATCTATATAACAGGTTAAACGGGTATAGAGAGAAAAGAAGAATGAGAGAAATCCTTGAATGGCTGGTGCGCGACTTTCTCTGATCGTGGTGATGATGCCTTTCTGAGACGATCTTTCTCAATTTGCAACTGGTGGTTGTCGGTAGGTAAAGCAAAAGCTCATCCTGCAGTGCAGATCTGGCCGAGGGCGCGAGCTGAAGGCTCCTATGAGGCTGCGAGGCTTCACCGAAAGTCGGAGCTCCGCCGTATATACATAGCATTGGGCATCATTCATAGAGCACAGAAGAACTAATCTTTTCTCGTAAAACCCCCAAGACATCGAACGGGGTGCCGATATGCTTCTGGCATTGTGACTCAGTAACCAAGGAAGAAAACAAGGCGGTCAAAGAAACGTTGAAGATTCAAAGAAATCCTCCGGTGAAAAAAAAAAGTTTCAATTACGTAGGTAACGATGGATCCCCCCCTCGTCAAGACCAAAGTGAAATATTTTCTTCTTCCTTTTCGCGGGGAAGCTGGCAGGCATCAGTTGATTGTTTATGTCGCAGCCTGGAAAGACTAGGAAGTGACGGCTTTTGTGGACTTTTGGTGCGAAGATCGGCAGGTACGGAGTACGGAGTACATGTTACATATTGGTCGTATTGTTATGTACGCAATCAGCACCTGGGGTTTTCGTGGGTTACTGTCGCTAATACTTATGTACGGAGTACATACAAGTACGGAGTAGAGATCTTTGATATCTAAGAAAGCGAAGAAAGTTAGTGGTCTAGCGTTTGCAAATCATGATACTCATCGCCTCCCGCTCGCTGCTCAAACTGCGTCGACTATCATTCAGGATTTTGCTCCCTAGAGCGACGGCTTGTATTCCATCGGTCAAGTTTTCAGCATCTAGTTTGCTTCTGGAAGAATGCAGCCTGCGTACGTCCAGCAACTAGAAGCCCAGCAACTACTCCGTAGAAGTCCCAATTGCTTTTTCCATGACACAATTCGGACGGTTCTGGATGTACTTCCCCTCCCCCTTTTCAATACAGTAGCAAGCTCGTCCACGAAGTCGCACAGGAGGTGTACAAAGGAGGCCCTAGCTGAAAGCCTGCTGGTATTAGGCCATCCCCACATGGCGCTGCCAACGATAGAACGATGGACCGAAAGTCCCCTGAATTTCGATGTCCGCCGATTCCTTCGGCGCTGCGCGAAGAGGTAACAAGCTTTTCTTCTTGTTCTTTCCTCTTCTTGCTCTTTCTTTTCTTGCTCATGAGATCAACGATGGAAAAAGAGGAAAAGACCGTTTGATGGTTTGAGCTGGGGCACTTCAGTAGATCTTTGGAAAAAAAGGAGGGTCTGTGAGACAAGAATTAAAAGTGCTGGACCAGCCTGGACCTCCCTTGATATCCACCAGGAACGAACGCATTTACACCTGTAAACTCCAACTATCAACTCATCTTTATTACTTACTGTGTCTTTTCCGTACGTTTTTTTCGTGAGAGCAATCCTGGTTTTGGTTCTTTCATCTTATTTCTCCAAGCCATCATCTTCGTCTATAAGAGAGCGCGAGCAGGGCATCTCAGGATAGGGACCACAATGGCTGGCCATTCGTTTCCTAGGTCGCTAGCCCAGGAGATTCCTTCATGTGTGCAGCAGTGTTTCCTCGACGGCCTGGTCGAAGCAGGGTGCGATGAGGGGGACTATGCTTGTTGGTGCTCGGAAAAGAACCATCAGATTGCGGCAAAGGCAATGAATAGGTGTTTCTTTGAGGACCGAACAACAGATGGGACATGCTCCGGGAAAGACGTCTTTAGTACGGTGCTCTAGAGAAATTGTACTTGTACATGTGAAGGATCAAGTGGCTAACGAGACCCCTCGCAGCGCTGGACAACGTTTACCAGATGATATGCCAAGACCACGGGTCGCCGATTGGACAGGATCCATCACTGCCTACGATGCAGTACAAGCGACATGTTACCGAGGCCACCAGCGCCATCGCCAAGAGAGATGACGGTAGTCTCAACATCGGCCAAAAGGCAGGCATCATCGTGGGATGTGCGCTCTTCGGCATCCTCTGCTGTCTCCTCCTCTACTTCCTTCACTGCCGCCGCCACTTTATGAAGGAAACTGCCCCTACGACGACGACGACGACAATGCCTGCAAACCAACAACCGACGACAAACGACCAGTCCGCCGCCGAAAAAGGAGAGGCTGCGCCTAGACCAATGGGCAACGCCGCATGGGAGAAGAGGTCAAAGGTGTCATCCAAGTGGTCGGGTATGACGCTACAAGGCACCGTCGGCGAGGAGCAGTCGGACTTTCAACCCGAGAAGGTGGAGGCAGAGAAGGGGAAGAAGGGGGACAAGAGGGAAAGCCTCTGGAGGCCGAGTGGAGAGTTTGAGCAAGTCTTTAAAGAGGAGCTTCGAAAGGCGGAAATGAAGCAGGCTGGGCGTGGGAAGGGTGGCAAGTGATGGGTTGTGGGATACTTATAATCAAGCTGGTTGTGAGGTGAAGGCGCTCTGTGGTCAGGACCTGCTCTGTTGAACAGCATGCACCAAAAGACCAAAAGATGAAACGTGGAAAGTCCGAACTGAGGAAAGTCCGAGTTGAGGCAAGAAGACATTTCGGTTCTCCGGGCAAGTGCTAGGATGTCGCGTAAGGAAGGAGCGAGGGGAATCCGTGTATCTTTGGGCATGCACGCCGTGTTTGGTGCTCTTGTGTTTTTTCTTCTTCTTTCCTTCTTTTTCTTTTCATGGATGAGCTCAGGCTATATATAGCTCTTTTTGCCGTGGCTCAGTCCTTGCTGGCCGGGGTTTTGATACCCTCGATAGACTTCTGACATATAAATGAACTAATGAATAAATGCATCAAATTGATAATAATGTATAAATCAGCGGATAGGAAAAGTACGTTTGCTTTGCCGAGCCTTCTTGACCAATCACAACCCCTGTCTATTAGCTCGTGTCATCTTTGAGGGTTGAGGGCCATTATTAATAGCTGCTTCGAGGGCATAAATAGTGCTGACGTTTTACGTGTTAACATCTTCGTCAAACAAGCCATCAGACATCAGCTCTTTCTGGCAATCATCAACGAAATAACGACCATCATCTCCCAACTCTACCGCAATTGCTTTTGAGCAAATACACGCTTAGAAATATCTATCATCATGTCTTCGGAAACAAGTGACACGGAGCCGTACTTCTCGGTATCTACCATTCGTATCAAGCCTGGCAAAGCTGCAGAGGTACATATTTTTTTTTTAAAAAACAAAGGAATTAAAGGGAAAAGATTCCCGGTGCTGATCGATCGCTCCAGGTTCATGCCTGCCTCTCCGAAGTAGCCAAAGAGACTTTTGAACAAGAACCCGGGGCAAAGATGTACAGGTTCTACAAGACAGAAGGGAAAGATGAGTTTGTGTGCATTGAAAAGTAAGAGAAACCACATTGGCTATTTGGAAATTTTGGGATAATCTGGAATAAGCTTCTAAATCATCTGATCCTTATCCAGATTCGCGAGCCGTGAAGCGTATAAACACCACACCAGCTCGGAGCACGTCAAGCGTTGGGCGGAGAAGTATCTCGATTCGGGGCTCTTTGAAGGAAGCTTTGAGTTTCACCCCTTGAACAACGGAGAGTTCCCTCCGGGAGGTTTCGATAGACAGTAGCGTTATCAAGCAATTTTATGCATTATCAAGCCAATGTAACGTTAGACTATTCAATATAACAACACCCTGCTCTTTGAGAAGAGAGTATGCAATAGCACCCTGGCTTTTTTTACATCTGAAACCTTCATTTCTAATGCAACCGTTGATAAAAAACAAAAAGAAAACATCAGAGACAATATTGCCTAGTTGGCGTAAGCGTCGTAACCCCAACGAGGGGCGTTGACGATAATGCCGCAGAGGCAGCCAGAGATGATGCCGGCAACAGGAAGGGTGACGATCCAGCCCATGTAGATCCAGGAGACCATGCGCCAGTTGATCGATCTCCAGGTACCCGAGCAGAGACCAACGCCGACGGTAGCACCGGTGATGCACTGAGTGGTGGAGACGGGGAGCTCTGCGTCCTAGTTAGCATCTGCGTATATATGTGTGTGCGTGTGGTTTCGTTGTTACTGGATTCAACTTACTGAGACGAGTGGCAAGAATGATGGTGACAGCAGCACCAAGTTCCATGGAGAAACCACGAGAGGGGGAGTGGAGGGTCAGGCGGTTGCCGAGAACCTTCATGATGTTGTAACCGTAGGTCCAGATACCGAGGGCAATACCAGCACCACCGAAGCACCTATGTCGTTTGTTAGCAGAATTTTCGGGGTTCCTAATTGGGCATATATATATCAGTCACGGTACTTACAGAATCCAGATGGGAACGCTAGACTTGCTGCCCTCCAGGGCACCACTCTGCCAGATCTGGAAGATGGTGGCATAGGGACCAATGGCGTTGGCGACGTCGTTGGCGCCGTGGGTGAAGGAAGCGGTGCATGCCGTCATGACTTGGACAAAGGTGTAAAGGTACTCGGCCTTATTGTCGTAGTGAGGGACGTGGGCGTGGACGGCGGCGAGATCACCGGTGAGGATGGTCTTCTTGTTCTGCATGGTGACAATGTCCTGGTCGACGCCACGGAGGAAGAGCCACTTGAAGAACCAGAACATGACGGGGCCGGAGTGCCAGGGGCCCGCGGGGCGGGGACCGACGAGCTTCTTGTGCTCGGGGAACTGGTTGGCAGGAGCAGGAGCAGGAGCAGGGGGAGCGGAGGCAGAGGCAGCGCCGTTCTCGCTGGGGTTCGAGTTGGTATCCATGTTGGCTTCCTTGTTGTCCTTGCGGGCATCCTCCTCCTCGTTGGCAGGGGCCTCGACGTCGGAGGCGCGGATGTTGCGCTGAGCATCGAGCTCCTCGCGGGTGAGATGGCCGGCGTAGAAGTCGCGGATGCCACCGGCCGCACCATCAGGCTGGACGGGGGGCTCGGGGCGCTTGAGCAGGAGGGGACCCTGGGGGATGTGCCACCATCGGAGCTGCCAGTCGTCCTTGATGACGATTCGGTACATCCAGGGGACGAGGAAGATGCTCACGAGGAGGGCCCAGGCGGCGCCGACGCCGACAATCATGCCGGCCGTCTCGGCGCCGCTGAAGGTGACCTCGATGGAGCCACCCTTCCAGACGATGAGCATGGTGAGCAGCGAGGCGGTGATGCCGAAGTAGACGGGAACGAGCATGAGGCCCTTGAGCGCGGGGTTCTCGCGGAGCATGACGGCGTACTTTGTGATCATGAAGATGATGGAGGCGAACGCGGCGGAGAGTCCTGGGGCGATGATCCAGGCGAGGAAGACGGAGACGACGCCGGAGCTGATCTCGCCGCTGCTGAAGTCGGCCCAGATGACGCCTTTGGCACCGACGAGGGCCACGCCCATGCCGATGACACCGCCCATGATGGAGTGAGTGGTCGAGACGGTAAGACCAATCTTGGTGCAAAAGGTAAGCCAGGTGGCGGAGCCGATGATGGCGCACATCATCCCCAGCATGAGGAGAGCAGGGTTTTCCTCGAACGCATCAATGTCGACGACCTTGGTGCGGATGGTGTCGGCAACACGGGCACCAACGCCAACGGAGCCGGCAAACTCGAGGATGGAGCCGAGTGTCATGGCTTGGATGTAGCCGATCGAGCGGGAGGAGACAGACGTGGTCCAGGAATTGGCCACATCGTTGGCACCTATAGTAGAACTTGTGTGTAAGTGATGATGATCTCCGGTGATATGCTGGCCATGTTCTTCCCCAAGGACTTACCAATATTCCAAGCATCAAGGAATGCAAAGATGGTGCCAATGGCCATGATGTAGTCAAACTTGTGAAGAAGCATGACGGGCAAACTTGCTTTGAGGCCTTGAGCAACTCAAAACTGGTCTAATGCTCTTCTGGTGTTGTGATTTGAGACTACCTCCTCCTTGACTTCTTTCTTTGGTTTTGGGCAAGATTCAAAAGTTTTCGAAAGGTAGGACAGGGTGCAAGTTATATGTCCAGGACGATTTACACATGGAGTCAAGCACGCGCGTGGAGAAGCCTCGCCCCTAGTCCTGCAAGTGTTTTTTCCCTTCTCTCCTTCTTTTTTGCCCGGGTACCTCCTAGCGAGCTTCTTGGCTCTCTCTTGGTACCTAGGATTGTTCCAGATGTAAGAATAATAGGCGAAGAGAGGCAAATGTGCCCGCCAGGCTACTGTCCGATAGCCTCTGCGATCCTGGATTTCATCGGGCCAAGAAATGGGTCAGGCGAGGATGTGGCAAGGTTGACTTGCTAGTAACCAACAGGCTCGTATGCTTAAATTCTAGCATGTTTGGGTTCCGCTCCGGGGACAGCACGTGTGAGAATGGGGGAGGGGGGTAAGGACGTGCGGCTGCGCTTCTATATTAACTGGGTATGCATGTGGTGAACACGATGTACGTTCAACCTTGGCGGTGGGCGAAACTGCTTTTCATCGGACAGTGCCGAGAGGGCTGCGTGGGCTGCAACAGTGAAGCATGGGGCGCGTGAGCCAGGGGAGAAAGATGAGTGGTCGATCAAGGACATTGAAAACTTGTCTGCCCAGACCCAAGAGGCCGCCGGTGATGTGAGGGTTGCCCAAATATCGAACGCTCGAAGGAAGAGGGGCCAGATCGAGAGCTTGGAAAGGGTTCTTTCTTGGATGATGGGCCTTTGGCCAAACTTGCATACAGCATATTCGTCAGGGACGGGCGTGTGACTAGCGCTATGTTTTGTTCAAGATGCTCCTCCACCGTTGGAATATGGAAATGCTGAGGAGTTTGTGTCCATAGTGTTCATTGCATGATGAAAATGTTTTTGATTTTCGGTCTCGTTGGAGGCCATCTTGAAGCCTGCTGGTCTTGAATGGCCCGTGGCAGATATTCAACGTTCTGCATGGAGGTCGACAGTCTGCTCAGTCCAACACGGCTGTAGCCGGGCGTTTGAAGGTAAGAAAGAATTTTATTTCTGCCACGGCCGCCGTGTAAGAGGATAGAGCTGTACCTCAAAGGTCGGCCGACCTATGGACGGGCTGCAACCTCATGCACGTGGGTTCAGAAAAAGCTTTTCTCTGGACAGGGACAAAAGAGGTGAAATGGTGGGCGAGCCGCAGCTTCGAAGGAGCCTTGGCTGATGAGTTCAACTCACGTTGCTCGGAGAGGCTGAACGGAAAGAGTCTAGTAAACTCCCACAACTCCCTCCCTCCTTCCCCCTGTACTGCATTCAAACCCAGGGGAGTGAGTGACTTGTTGTGGGAAGGAGGTCTTGAACATTCGCTCCTTCCCTCCAGTCTTTGCCAAGCATTGCCGTTGTTAAATGCTAGTGCCAACATCGGGAAGCGGCCCGTCGTCCAACCAGATCACTGACATCTGCAACGTGTTTGCTCAACTACAACGCCTTTGAGTAAGAATCAGCAAACCGGCAACAAAATCGGGGATGGGGGGTGGAGGGGCTCTTATTTTCTTGTCTTTACCTCTTGCTGAACTTTTCGATTCGGGGCATATTTTAAGCTTATCTCGACGTGCGTATTTGCTGAGCGAAGGGAACCCAATTCACATGTGCTCACCTATTCTTTTTTCTCTCTCTCCTCTATTGAAGCCCAGGCTATCGGAAGTTTCTATGGTATGTGTGTATTTATGTATGTATGTACAGAGGCAGCTAGGCAATCTCAAACAGTCCTCATCGTCCCCCAGGACGTAGGCTTCTCGCTCATCTCAAACTCAATCAGACTCGCGCCTACCACATCCCCATGTTTCAACAGCGGCCTCTCAACGATGCGCCCATCAACTTTCAGCCCACCAACGTACATCTTGCCCTTCCGTCCGGCACCCGGCGCCTTGATGACCAGGGTCCTCCCGTCCTGCGTGCTCCCCGGTCCCGGTGGCAGCTTGACCTCCACCTCGTCGAAGAAGGGCGACCCGACGACGTACTCGTCACTGGCGGGGTTGACGGGGTAGAAGCCCAGGGCGCTGAAGATGTACCAGGCGCTCATCTGGCCCAGGTCCTCGTTGCCGCTGAGGCCCGCCGCCGTGGCGTTGTAGTTTTCCCGCGCGAGCCTCCTCACGTGCTCCGCCGCCAGCCAGGGGTAGCCGATGGATGAGTAGATGTAAGGGACGTGGTGCGACGGCTCGTTGCTGTGGAGGTTGTGATTCCCCTCGAAGTGCTCGTCGAGCTTCTCCTTCAGGCCGACTTTCCCTCGGTCAAACAGCGACGCCAGGCCGCCGACGTCGTGCATCACGTCAAAGGTGTACGCCCACTCGTCGCCCTCGGTCCAGCCCCAGGTCGAGTTCGCCCATGTCCCGTTGCCGTTGCGGGCCTGCATGAACTGCCGCTCCCCGTTCCAGACGTGTCTGTAGTTCTGCGCCCGCTCCAGCAGCTTCTCCGCGGCCTCATCGTCCCCCGCGTGCCGCGCGACGACGGCGGCGGCGTGGTCGTTGAAGGCGTAGTCGAGCGTCCGACTGGCTGCTTCAGCCCAGCGGTCGTTTGACACCCACCCCTGCTCCATGTAGCTGGTCAGCCCGGCGCGGGCCTCGTGAGGCGTGTATGGCTGGCGATCGTAATACAGGAGCCCAGTGTCGTTTTCCGGCGGCGTGAAAGCGTTCTTGCGCACGGCCTCCCACGTCTTGCTGACGTTGAAGTCGTTGAAGCCGCGGGCGAGGGCGTTGGCAAGCACGGCGTCAGCATTGGTCGCAATCATGATGTTTGTTTCGACAAGGTTGGCCCAGATCGGCAGCCGGCCGGACCATTCGTATATCTTGAGCAGCGATCGCATCATGGGATTCACCCTCTCGGGGGCGAAAATGGAGATGAGCGAGTGCTCCGCCCGGAAAGTGTCCCAGATGGACCAGGATTGGTAGTAAGACTCGTTGCCCTCGTGCACGCTATTCGTGTATCCGCTGTAGTAGGTTCTGTTGCCCCCGTGAACAGAGTCCATCGGCTCGGAAAAGTCGCTGGGGTACTGCAACGCGTGGAACATGCCCGAGTAAAAGATGGCCCTCTGGTCGTTGCTGGAATCCGTCAGGTTGACACCAGTGATGGTAATCCGGTCCATCTTTTCACTCCATGCCGCCTTGACATTAGCCACGGTGATCTCGAAAGTCTGGCCGTCTGGTATCTCGATGTCGAGGTTGCGCCGGGCCTGGTCCACGCTCACAAAGGACACGCCAGTTCGCACCTCGACGGTCCTGACCGAGCTGTCAAACTTGACGTAGCCTCCGACATCCTTGCCCTCGATGCTCTCCGTACCATTCTCGAGTGCTCCGCCCTTGGACACGCCGTACGAGGTAAAAGGCTCGGAGAAGCGCGAGACAAAGTAGCCCCTGAAAGAGTCGGGGCGGTCCGGACCAAGAGCCCAATCCTGCCTCTGGGTGTTGCTTCCGGAGACCTCGTTCTTCTGAGGATCGATCTGAACATGGCCGGTCCAGTTGAGGCGGCTGGCTTGAAGATGTACCCAAGGTTCGCCAAGCATATCCCCTTTATTATCCTCAAAGTTGAAGCGAATGTGTCCCACGTGAGCCGCGGCAGACATTGCTACCCGGATGGCATGATCATACTCTCCATCGGAGTCGTTGGAAGCTCGTGAAAACAAATCATTGTCCAGGCCGAGATCTCGTCTCAAAACTCTACCATTGGCACCTTCAATTACGGTATCCGGAGGGCTGGACTCCCCACCGGGGCAAGGGGGACATACCCCCTCGGCATTATCAGCCGCCCACTGCTCCGTGAGCTCCTTGCCCCCGTCACCAGACTCCGCGTTGAGTAGCACCTCGTACACATAACATTCGGCCCTCTCGTCTTCTTTCCGGAACCTCAGCCCCCTCTCCGTGAACCTTGCCTTTACGTCACCCCACCCCGGCGTGAGCACCATCTGCCCATTCTCCCCCATCCAGATGGCAGGCTGGTGCGTTGCCTGAAACCCGTGCACCCGCCCGTCATGGTCCGAGTAGGGCACCTGGGAGATGAAATTCTCCCGCGTCTGCGCTGTCCACCGCGTCATGCCAAAGGGGGGAGCGACGGACGGGATCATGCCACCATTGTCGTTTGGGTGGCCTCCACGGGTGCCGATGAGCGGGTTGACGTACTTGAGCGCACCGACATTGTCGTGGTACGACGGCTGCTCGGGAGGAGGGGCGAATTGGGGGACTGCCGTCGCAAACGACAGGAGTGGGATCAGACCAATTGGCTTGGGTAGAATCATGGTGACACCGGGACGTACGTGTGCAGCGTTGATCAATGTTGTGGCTTTCTGCGACACTGACAAACCCGAGACGTCTTGTTATTGTCAAGTCGGTCAACAAAGTGAGCGTACAGCAGCCATGGCTCCAACAAGAAAAATTGACCGACAAAGCCCATTATATAGCTCGTCCGCCAAATTTTACATCCATCGTCTCTCATTCGATCAAACGTCATTGGGCGCTCTCCCCCGGCTTTTCGGGGTAATAGTTCTTACCCTTGGCATCGTTGACTCCACGCAGATCTCTCTTGGGGTTTGCGGGGTATTCACATCGTTGCAATGGCTGGGTGGCTTGGCCATTCAACTTTTTTACGTGGGGCAAGGAATTCTTTTGCAAGGACACATTAAGTATATCAATTTAATCTCAAATTACATTATTTCCATTAGCCCAAGGGATGAACTCGATTTCTGATGACACTGTTCCGGATGCCTTTCTCATCGTCATCCATCCATCCATCCATCCATCCAAGCAGCTTAGAAAAGTATGAGTATGCTCAACTGTCGTAACTCATGTATATGGTATATGTGGTATCCTGTAAGTGACCATTGAAAGGGGAGAAGACGGCGTTTAAGCGAGCATAAAGGCGCCGCCAGCAGCCATGAGACCAGCAAGGTAGATGGAGACGCTTCCGGCAACAGCAGCATTATCGTCATCACCATCATCGTCATCATTGTTGTTATTGTTGTCGTTGCTGCCGGTCTCAGTAGGGTTGCCGGAGCTGTCGGTGCTCCGGGATCCAGAAAAGGTGGTGGTGAGCTGGGCAGTATCCGTAGGACGGTCCGCAGAGACGGAAATGGAGGACACGGATGTGGCCGTGGTAGCCCAAGACGAGGTAGCCGTGAAGCTGCAAGTGCGCATCATATCCTCAATATCTGGGGGAAAACGAATTTAGTCGGGCTTGGCTTCAACTACCAAAAGATTCCCACACTCTACTTACCGCGAAGGGCATCACGGTGACCCTCCTCAGTGTCATTATCGTCATCGTCGTCGTCGTCGTCGTCGCCGTCATTGTTGCCATTGCTGCTGCCACGGTTCTGCTCGATGCAGCTGTGGCAGAGGGCAGCGGTGCTGGCCACGTCGAAGCTGTCGTTGGTGCAGAAGCACTGGGCCTCGAGTCGGTCCTCCTCGCGGTCGTTGTTGTCGCCGGGGAGGTCGGTGTCGCACCTGTTGGCGAGGTCGTTCAGGGGACGGCAGGTAGAGCGACAGGCCAGGGGGATGTCGCTGTAGTCAAAGTCGATGCCGGCGCGGGCCAGGGCGACGAAGGGAACGAGAGCTAGGAGAGTAGTAGACTTGTACATTGCTGCAGCGGATTTATGAAGTTGTGCAAGGTAGTAAGTAAAGTAGTATCAATTGTCTGATTGAGGAAGAAGCACTCTTTGTGAACTTATTTAATGATGATGATGATGATGATGATGATGATGATGATGATGATTTCCAAAGAGTTTGACAAGGGGGAGATGCCCAAGATACTTATATCCAAAGACTAATAATTACTCCGTACAAGAGAGGCACTCCCTAAAGGATCAGCAATGATATCAATGCGTCTGTGTGTACATACGCTACCATGATGCCCAATGCCACAACACGCTAAGCCATGCCCTGCCTGAATAAGCCAAAGAGACCAAACTGCAGTTGAAGCGACCGTCCGTCCCCGTCCGTCATCGCCTCCACACGAAAGGAGGATAACTACTAATGTACGGAGTGCCTAATAGCGGGCATCCATCCAGGAAAACACTCCCCCCACTAAGGACGAAGACACCCTTGACCTGAACTCTAAGTTTGGGACAAAGTCTCAAAAGTCGAAATGAGGAAAATGCTCACGCGAGAAACCCTTTTTTTTTTTTTTTTTGCTTTTTTTTTTTTACTGCCGGCAGTTACAAGTTGCTATGCCGGGGTTGTGCGCCGCGCCGATTCGTGAGTTTTCTGTGCCTCCTCCTGTTTGGATATACCAAAATAAGGTATTTCAAGCTTACAATAGTACATCAATATACGGAGTATGTAACTGATAACCTTGGATTAAGCTTGTTTTCTTTTCTTTCTTTATTAAGAGGAACCGACGCGTAGTAGTCGAGGCGCAGACATTGTCTTCTCCAACCCATTGGACCAAAGCCAGTCGCTCCACCACAAGGCCAAGACAATCAACACATGAAGTAAAAAGGTTGTTATCCTAGATTCCACAGTACTAACATCCCACCAAACCTTCCCAAGGCTTGTTTCAATGCCAAGAGAAAGAGCCACGACGGATGACGCAGGGAAGAAAATGCGCTATCCCAAACAAAGGCTAGCATTTAAACAAAACAGACCTCCAGAATCCTTCCCGACGCGTAATGCGCGCCCACTTCCCTTGGAACCATTTGATAGAACAGCCCAACAGCCTCGCTGAAAATGGCATTAATTCTTTGATAAGTTTGATTTGCCCCCTTCGCCAAATCAAAGGAAACAAAAGTCGAGCCGATCTTTGCCTGAGCCGTTTTTGTGGCTTCGGGAGCAGCGAGTGATCGACATTCGTCGTACGCAAGCAAGCAAGCAAGCAAGCAAGCAAGCACTTTACTTGCCCGCATAATGCATGCTGCTCCCCCCCGGTGCCCTTTTGATGGTAAATGTGCAAGAGAAAAAAAGATTCTCTGCCACTACTCGGGAAAAAAGTCCCGCCATTTTTTCTTGGTGTCACAGTGATGAATTTATTCTAGGAATATTGTACTTACTTGTACGCGTCGTCAAAAGGGGGCACGTGGTCCTCGTCTGGTCCTATCATTTCTTCGTCAGTATGGTGACAATGCGGAACATGACCGATAGCACATAAACGTCACTTCTGGACTCTTCTAATTCTCATGTTGCCCGGCTGTGGCACTTTTGATGGACTGTCATGGTTTACATCAAAGGAGCCGGTTTCAAGCCTTGCGCAGAAAAGGCGTAGTCATCTCCGTTACATATTCTACTCATACAAATCTACGTAGGGGGATACACCCAGGCTAGCCATGGACAGAATATTCCGACCCAATACGCACCCGAATGCACGGCCAAATAAGGCCGGTGTATTTTGGTACCGAGTGGCCAGGGTTGCCGTCTGAGGTGCCTGCGTTTCGTATCTCTGATGCCTTTTTTTCTTTTCTTTTCTTTCTCGAAAATAGCTTCGTACAGGCATTGACAGGGCTGAATTACCCCCCACATAGCCATATTTGTTATACGTGACAGAGTACGCAGTACAGAGGGCTTAGCAGAGCATCACTTAACCTTTCAGCGAGAGGTGAATTTTCTATCTCCTTGAAACCCCGAATGGATCGTGGCAACGTCCTATTCGACTAAGCTGCCTACAAGGTCCGTTGATACTCACCGTGGTTTGCATCATCCCTCTCCGCGCAATCACGTCTAGAGAGAAATTCGTAGCTTTATATTGCGTCGCTCCTCTTTTCCCACCACCACACAACCTAGATACCGATCTATACCACCAGGCCCAGGACAACGTAGACCGTTAGGGGCGCGACGACGACGCTCATGTATGACAAAGAGGCAGTGCTGCTGGAGTCGCTCGACATTTCCTCAGCGGAAGAAGTAGAGTCGAGTGTGGAGGTCACCTCGGCATTTACGTCGATCGAACTTGTTTGTGAGAAAGTACGCGTCACACTCTCATCACCGTCGACGATCACCACGCTGGGAGATGCGTAGACTGTGGCGATGGTAACAGTCTCTTCATCCTCCTCAGAGTCTGCAGCATCCTCAATCTCTTCTTGCGTCATCCATCGGTCACCAGTCTTGATGTCGCGGTACCAGTTGTGCTTTTTGTCCCCTAGGCATTCGCCTAGAGTCGTGACCTCGTAACCCATTTCTTGAGCCTTGTCAACCCAGGATATGACCATTTCATCGGCTGTCAACCTGTTGTCGTCGTGTCCAAGCACCAGCCATCCCTTTGTCGACGGATCGTGAGAACCAATAGCATCTTCCAATGTGATTTGAGATAGAGTGGTATTCGCCTCCAGATCCTGGGTATCTAATTCCCATCCAATCTGCTGTGAGTCAGATTACGTGCTTTCTGTTTTCTCTCACTTGCGTCTGGACTTACCACATGGTAGCCAAGCTGCTCCAGACTATTCATACACTCCTTGTAGCAACCGTCTTCAGGTGGGCGGAAGTAGGTAGGGATGAATCCGAGAATCTCAGCCAAAGCCATCTCGTTGAAGATGATCTCTTTGTCAACCTCTTCATCCGACAACCGGGCCCAATCTTCGCCGCTCCATCCCCGGCTCCCAATCTGGTGTCCCCAATCGTGCATGCGCCTGATGATGTCAGGAAACGGAGTCTCGTCGCTGGTAATCATGCCTCTGCCCTTGCTGTTTCCAGTCACGAAGAAGGTTGCTTTCGCTCCCCTATCATACAAACACTTGATCACTGTCTCTGTCCAGCCAGTTGGGCCACCGTCAAAAGTAAGCGCCACCATGCCGGGTTCAGTGCAATGCTGAATCTCAACCCCATAGGCAATCTTCCCAAACTTGGGTCGGGGGATATCGGTCGTATCGTTCGCTGAAGGGGATTGATTCGCGTCGCAAGCAGTACTGTAACGGAACTGACAAGTGGGAGCAGCACAATAGTAGGGACCAGCGCCGCAGAATCCCTACAGGGCTTGTCAGAAATATCATCTTTGTAGTAGCGAATAAGGCATACATCTTCGGAGCAACAGAGCTGCTCGTCACAAAACGCACCCCCAGCCTGAGGGCCACAGTCAGGCTGTTGCCATTGGCGAACCTCTAGAGCCCAGTGCTCAGGATGTTGGCCGTTAACTGTTAGACTCCTAGCCTCAACAGTGACGAAAGTGAGTGCATAGAATCCGAGGTAGATAGCGGCCAGGTACAGTGCCTGCCACATCGTGATGTGTCGCATATCGAAACGGTTTGCGGCGACTAATCTTGGTGTGAGCAGAGTATGAGGCGTGAAAAGGCCATACACGATAGCAGCAGCTCGTAATCAACGGGAAGCTGTGTTGAGAGATCGAGCTCGAGGCGCCCAAGCTCTCTCACAGTGTTACGTTGTGAGAAGACGAGACACGGATTCTTGTGAACGCCAGCTGGAGGCAGGTGCGGCCCAGTATGCAAATTTCCCCCACTGCCGCCTCAGATTTCTATGATCCTCTATTGATTATCTAATTCTGCGCATATTCGGACGAAGCCGGCATTGTCTTGCTAAATCACTGGATTCATCATATAAGGGAAAGTAAATCTAGATCAGAAGCCTAGGACTTTATTTGCTGATGACATTGAGTAGCACTCGGCTCGTTAAGGAAGTACAACGAGAGATATTACTACTACTAGTAACAGTAACACACCAAGACAAACAATGCTCGATGTAATGATGAACCATTTGTAAATGTCATCCTGTGTGAGGGACGTCGTAGTGAAATGCATGTCCCCTTTGCTTCCAAGTCTTCGCTGTATGTTTCAACAACCACATTACTTACCCGTTGAGTCCTATCAGCCCATATATCATAAAATACAGTGTACAATTTCTAGTCTTTTGAGGTTTGGATCATATGGGTATGGGTTTGTTCGATCTACTGACACGGCAAGAACAAGCAATCCTTGCGTGAGCCTTCATCAGGTCTCTCGACAGCGGATTCGACGGGACATTGTACTCTATGGGAGTCCTGTATGAAGCTCACAGAGCAATAACTGAAGTATTGGAAGTGTAGCCTGCCTAATGCTTGGAACGGTGTTTTGGCACATAGGTGTTCAAGGGTAGGTTCGACGCTCGGTACCGTATGCTGAGGGCATACATTTCGAGCTGAAGCACACCGATATGCACCAGGATTACTAGCATACATTGACGAATGCTTGTCATTTATTCGATGACAGGCAGCAGCGGTCATGAGCGGAGGGGCCTCAACTTATGCAGGACATTTCTTTAGTGGGAAGATTTTAGGTTAGAAGTCAGGTAGAGTGTGATTGGATGAGTGTCAGAGTTCCGTTTCGAGTTGCGCACCAAAAAAAGCAAAAAAAGAAAAA